>JARYGA010060549.1:40078-70000 GCA_030545235.1 Helianthus tuberosus | reverse complement strand
TGATCTTCCCCCAAAGCTTAAAAACCCTCACGAAGCCCATAAGCTTAAACAGAAGTGGAATGTCCATAATTAGGTGTGTGTAATCATATTTTTAAAGATGCATCTACTTAAAACTTGAGGTAGCTATATAACCGGGTATAAAAAAAACCCAGTTCCAGGTATTTATAAAACCCGGTTCTGGGTATTTATAAAAACTGGTTCCGGGTATTTATAAAAACCGGGTTTCGGGTATAAACCAGGTATAAAAAAACCCGGTTCCGGGTTTTAGATCAAATATGAATACCCAGTCCTTATCCTATGGGTAGGTTCGAGTTCGAGTATAAAAAACCCGGTTTTTATAATACCCGGTTTCGGGTTTTTTTTCGGGTTCAGGTCCGGGTTCGGGTTTTTTGTGCACCACTACTACCAGCTCCAGAGCTCCTCAAGCTAAACGTCATATAGCTTGGAACAAAAATAAGCCCATCCCAATAAACCAAAACCCAAATGATATTTATTAGTCGAGCTAAATTTCAGGTCTTTATAAATGACCCAATAGAAAATTGTTGGTCCAAAGAAACAGAACAAAAGAGTTGCTCCTGCAGTCCTGTGTGTTCATGAGCCGAAACCTACCTGTTAATGTTTAAATACTTGTGTGTGTACTCTGTAATTTTGTTATTCTTTTTGTACCTATGTGTAAGTATTGTTTCTATATATTCAGTTGCATCCTCCTATTGAGGCATGCGAAACATTCACAATCATTTCTCTTTATTCACATGGTATCAGTGTGCCAGTGATCCTCCTTTCGCCTCCCCATGTCCTTCCGACTTTCCGGCACAATGGCCTCATCTTCATCCAATGATTCTCCAGTCACCCTCAACACAATATTCCATATGCTCACTATCAAACTGACCTCCTCTAATTACCTCATATGGAGGCATCATATGCAACCAAACTTGGCCTGTCAAGACCTGCTGCCACATATTGATGGCACTGCTCCCCCGCCGCTGAAGTTCTGGTCGACAACAAACCCTCCCCTAACCCGGAACTTGTCAAGTGGCGCTCTGAGGATCAAAAGGCCATTCTCATCCTCCATGCCAGTCTCTCTGAGGAAGCCCTTGCTGAGACTCTTGGTCTTCCTACTGCCCATTCTATTTGGTTGGCTCTTGAGAATGCGTACAGCAACACGTCCATTGAGCGCATCCAGAATCTCAAGGATCAACTTCGCCAACTCAGCAAAGGAACCCTAACTGTCGCTGATTTTGGCAGAAAATTCAAGATGTTGTGCGACCAATTGACTGCCGTTGGCCATCCGGTTCCGGAGGCTGACAAGCTGCACTGGTTTTTGTGCGGGCTTGGCCCGCATTTGAAACTTTTTCCACAGCTGTGCGCGCGTCTAAGCCTTCGCCGACCTTCAGAGACCTTCTTGCTCAGGCCGACCATGAGCTCTTCTTGCGGTCCATCCATGGGTCCAATCCCAACCCAACTGTGGCTTTTCAATCTCAATCTAATCACTCGGTTCCGTCCAGGGGTCGAGGGGGTCGCTTTCGTGGGACTTTGAACAGTAATCGTGGACGTGGAAGAAGGACACCACATTGCCAATTGTGTCATGTTGATGGCCACTATGCTAATCGCTGCCCTAATCTAGCTTCTTACGCCTCACATTCTGGGAACACTAATGAAGATCTTGCGCGTGCTTTCCATACTCAGTGCAATGTTATTCCGGATTTACCGGATTGGACCGCGGATTCGGGAGCCACCGATCATTTCTCGAACACCTCAAAGAACATAAATCAGGCCATTCCGGTCTCGCGCAACACCAATGTCACCTTTGGAAACGGTAAATCTCTTCCGGTCACTCTAAAGGGCCACTCCTCTATTTCACATAATATACATTTAAATGATGTGTTGGTTGTTCTAAATATGGTTCGCAACCTCCTTTCTATTAGCAAATTAACAACTGACAACAATGTGGATGTTTTATTTTCGCAACCAAATTTTTATATTCAGGATCGGTCGACGAGAAGGGTGCTCGCCCAAGGTCGGTGTGAAGATGGCCTCCATGTGTTGAATAATGGACCGAAGTCCTTTGCTGCTACCTCAAAGTCCTCTTTAAAAGCATCCTATGAAATATGGCATTGCCGTTAGGGCCATGTATCTTTTGATACAATTTTGTTTCTTAATAAAACCGGATGTTTAAATGTTACGTCTATTTTGCCCAAGCCCATTATTTGCTCATCTTGTGAAATGGCCAAAAGCAAACGATTACCTTATTCTCTAAATGAAAAACGTGCAACCAATCCTCTTGACTTGGTACACTGTGATCTATGGGGATCGTCCCTGGTTACATCTATTGATGGATACCGATACTATGCCATATTTGTTGACGATCACTCACGGTTTACGTGGCTATATCCTCTAAAAAGCAAAGTTGAATTTTTATCCATCTTCATGGTATTCATCAACTTTGTGCAAACTCAATTTTCCAGAAAGATTAAAATATTTCAAAGTGACGGGGGTACGGAATTTACAAATAATCGAGTTAAAAAATTGCTAGAGGACAATGGAACTTTCCATCGCCTGTCTTGCCCGTATACACCCCCACAGAACGGACGAGCAGAAAGAAAACATAGACATGTGGTTGAAACCGGCTTAGCCCTTTTATTTAATTCCAACATGCCACCATCTTTTTGGGTTGATGCTTTTTGTACTGCCGTATACACTATTAATCGATTGCCTTCATTGGTCTTAAACGGTCGATCTCCATTTGAACAACTTTTCAAAATTAAACCCACTTATGACAATTTTAAGGCTTTTGGGTGCCGTGTTTACCCGTATCTCCATCACTATTCGGAGAACAAACTCTCACCACGAAGCCTTCCATGCATTTTCTTGGGATACAATACTCAATACAAAGGCTATAAATGTTTCGAACCGGTCTCATTACGCACGTTTATTACTAGACATGTTCGATTCGATGAACATACTTTTCCCATAAAGGATGGGGATATCCTTCAAAATAATCATTTATTTCCCTGGCAAACATACTGTGATGACTTTCCAGCTCCACATCATTGTGACACACCTCCTCCAACCATCCTAGAACCTCAGCCTACTAATCCACCTTGTGGCCTTTGTGTTAATGAACCCACTTTAGCCCAAAGTGTTCCTCTCACTACTACCCAACCCAATCCTACCCAACCACCCCATATCACGCCAACTCCAACTACTCAACCCACTTCTCTCGGCCCAGCCGAACCACCCTCTTCCGCCATCCCAGACTCGATACAAACTCCGACCCACACCCACACCCATACCCATACCCAACCCGAACCAACTCACTCTGATTCCCCGATACAGCCTAACCCTCATGGTGACCTTCCTCAAAACCCTCAACCAGTCACCAACAACTCCACTCACCCTATGACGACTTGCTCCAAGTCTGGTATCTTTAAACCCAAACACCGTACCTACTCTACTTATACCCAAACGCATCCTCTATATTCGACTTTGTTCTCAAGTGTCACACCTAAAACATACAAAAGTGCTCTAAAACATCCTCAGTGGGTTGAGGCTATGAACAAAGAATTATCGGTCCTTTCCAACAACAATACGTTGTCTCTTGTACCCCGCCCATGTGATCAAAACATTGTTGGGTCTAAATGGTTGTTTCGGATTAAGCATAAAGCAGATGGTAACATAGATCGATATAAGGCTCGCCTTGTAGCTCAGGGGTTTAGTCAAATACCTGGGTTGGATTATCACCACACGTTCAGTCCGGTTGTTAAAGCCTCAACAATTCGCATTGTCTTGTCACTTGCGGTTATTAACAACTGGGATTTGCACCAGTTGGACGTCAATAATGCTTTTTTGCATGGCCAAATTAATGAGACTATTTTTATGGACCAACCACCCGGATTTGCGGATCCACGATTCCCAAATCACGTATGAAGGTTAAACAAAGCCCTATATGGCCTTAAACAAGCTCCTACGGCTTAGTTTCATAGACTTAGTGCATTTCTATTATCAAATGGCTTTGTTTGTAGTCGTGCCGACACCTCCTTGTTTGTGTTCAAGAGTGATGGATGTGTTATGTACCTTTTAGTTTACGTTGATGATCTCGTTCTTACAGGCAATCAGAAATCTGTCATATCCAACTTCATATCCATCCTAAACAAAGAATTTGCAATTAAAGACCTTGGCAATCTAAACTATTTTTTGGGACTTGAAGTTGTTTACAAGCCAAGTGGCTTGTTTTTAAGCCAAACCAAATATGCTCATGACATTTTGGAACGTGCGGGCCTTCTTAATTGCAAGCCTACTCCCACTCCTTTATCTACAAATGCGTCCTTTGTTAAAGATGGAGTTCCATACAAAGATTCTGCCTTTTACAGGTCTCTCGTTGGTGCACTTCAGTACCTGACCATCACTAGACCAGATATTTCGTATGCGGTGAATCAGGTGAGCCAATTCCTACAAAACCCCAGTATTGATCATCTTCAGAATGTCAAACGCATACTTCGGTATGTCAAGGGAACGGTTAATTTTGGTCTTGTATTCTCACGTCCAACTCAGACGAAGATCATTGGGTACTCTGATGCTGATTGGGCTCGTTGTCTTGACACTCGTCGCTCCACCTTTGGGTACTCTATATTTTTAGGTGGCAACCTTGTCTCATGGAGTGCTAAGAAACAAGCCACTGTTTCACGTTCCAGCTGTGAATCTGAGTATCAGGCAATGGCCAGCACTGCTGCTGAACTAGTTTGGATATCACATTTGCTACGAGAACTTCATGCTCTCCCTCCTGATCGTCCGACTCTTCTCTGTGATAATAAAAGCGCCCTCTTCCTCACTCAGAATCCAGTTTCCAACAAACGCTCCAAGCACATTGACCTCGACTTCCACTTCATTCGGGAACTAGTTGCCTCAAGGAAGTTGTCTACTTGCTTCATTCCGACCAAGCTTTAGGTTGCGGACATCTTCACCAAAAGTCTCTCACGTCATCAATTTGAATTCTTCCGTGACAAACTTCGCATTAGTCCACCACCGTTTCGCTTGCGGGGGATGTTAATGTTTAAATACTTGTGTGTGTACTCTGTAATTTTGTTATTCTTTTTGTACCTATGTGTAAGTATTGTTTCTATATATTCAGTTGCATCCTCCTGTTGAGGCATGCGAAACATTCACAATTATTCCTCTTTATTTACACTACCTCAGGCCCAAAAATAAACAGGAGTCAATCCCCTAAATCAAACTATGGCAAAATCATCAACTCAACCCCAAACTCTCCTAAAAGAAAGACGCGAGTTGAGCCCAAACTCTCCAAAATCAAACCATGGTGAAATACTCTCCTAAAAAATAGACACGGGTTGAGCCCAAACTCTCCTAAATCAAACCATGGTAAAAGAAAATATCCTCCCATAAAAAGTACACAAGTCAAGCCCGAACTCTTCTAAATCAAACCATGGTGATATACTATTCTCCCCCTTTGCCTAAAAATTCCATTACTTTCCGCCCTCGCAGAACTTTTGGTCAAGATCTGCCACTCTGTATTAACAAAATGTATAGAAGTATTTTAATAACCAAATACCAAATGTATAAAAGAAGTATTAGTTTTAATAACCACAAACAAAATACCAAATGTATAGAGGAAGTATGTTGGGTTTAAGAACCACAAACAAAATATTTGCATATGAATCTTTGTTGCCATCGAGATTTGCCTTGTCTTTGAATTTGATATATGAAATATTAATACATAATTACGATAAATGTACGTTATCGCACATGATTGACCTCTTTTATTTCCATCTTAAATTTCCAATTATTTAAATCGAACACAAGTCCTAAGGCTATGGGGTATGGGGCGGGGGTTTGGGCGTGGATTGGGGGAAAACGCCCAAGGTACCACCCCGGGTGGGCTTGGGTTGGGACGTGACCCTTGGGGCTTGGCTTTTAAGCCGGGCGTGGGGCAGGGGGACATGCTAGCTGGCTTGCTCTTATCGGCTTGCTCTTTTTGTATTATTTTTTTAACAATCTGCCACGCGGTGCACTCAACCGAAGCCCAACCCAACCCAACCCCACCATACCCCATGGACGTGGGTTTTGGTGGTGGGGGCTCCTATTTCACGTGTCAACAAATGCCCCAACCCAAACCCCCCATACCCCACGGTCTAACCCATCGTACCATTAGCAAGAACATATTCATTTCTCAAAACACATTAAACTTTGTCACATACATCTTCATACTAAAATATGAATTAAACTTAATCACGTATACAACAGCTAGTTTAAAAGCTTTTATTATTATTAAGCATACAACACCAAATCCCTACCCCTCAAAACATCGTACAACCCAAAATATTCTAAGACACCCCGTATTTGTTGACGGTATCGGTGGCCGTAGTAGCGGCGGCGTCAGGATCACTTCCCTTGGTAGATTAAGTCGGCAACAACGTGCCACCAGTAGCTGTAGGGGCGTCCGTGGAGGCAGCTGCTCCACGGCCGGGCTTCACCTCCTGGTGGCCGTGTGTACCGTACCCCTTCTCTTTGTAGTCTTCCAAGTCTTTGTACTGCGTGTACGGACTGCTTTCCACCGGTAAACCTTCTAGTTTCGGGTCTTCCTGCTTAGGCTGTTGGGGGTCCATTTTCTCTCTCTCTCTAAATTTCTGTTGTTTCTCTCTCTAGAATATGTATGTACACAACAAAAGGTGTCATATATGGAAGTATGACGTTGCTTAGGTTTCGCCACGCGTCGTGCACGTGGCATGATTTTGCATGATGTGTGGGCTGGTGTTTTGGAGTTTGAGGACATTATGGATTGGGCTAAACGTGGATCGAATATTTTGGAATTGTAACGGGATCAATATTTAAGATTTAATATTGGGTCCCCTTTTCCCAAACCCACTATATCTTATTTTCACATCCCTAGTGTATACGGGCCCGTATACAACACATACGGCCCGTATAGAATGTGTTTGAATTAGAAAATGCGCAGAGAATGTTTTTTTGATTTTATTATATACGGGCCGTATATAGTTATACGAGCCGTATACATTCTTATACGATTTGTAAAACGTTTACGGCTTAATGGAATTATTTTGGTAGGTTTTTGATGTTACCAAATGCATACAGGCCGTATAACTGTATACGAGCCGTATATAAGTATGTTTTTTCAAGTATAACGTTTTTTCTGGTAAAAACACCATCATTCTAGGGTTTCTAAACTCTTCATCACCTTTAACAACATTGATCGGAACACGTCGCTTAAATCGGAGCCAAAGTAGAGTAACGTTACCGATCAGTCCGTTGATCGAGTAACTAGCAGAAGAACCCGACACAAACAAGTTCTCCACAGTTTGTTATTCAGATCTCTATTCGGTCATCTTTCCAAATTACAACACACGATAACTTTAAACTTTATAGTGTGTGATTTGACCAGGAAATGATCGGAGGTGATTGCTACTTTTAATAAGCTGTCATAGTTGTCAAATTCGATTTCAACAAATCTTTTCATTTTCCTTCAATTTCTAGAACATTCTCCGTAACATGAAGACGTGTCGGGTTCTTCTACTGGTATTTTAAACATTTAGTTAAGTCGTTTCAGTCATAGTCTAGATAGAGTCTTAGCGTAATCCTTAGTGTCTCGTGGGTTCGATACTCGGACTTACTCTAGCTTTACTACATTGATCGGTACACTTGCCGGTTGTGTGGTTTTAGTTTTAGATCGAGTCTAAGTTTATAAATTTAAAGCTTAGAGTGTCTAGATTAGGGTTAATTTTAGTTGTTTTTATTTGACCACTTCGTGCACATCAAGTTTTTGGCGCCGTTGCCGGGGACCCTTTGGCAATCGCGTTGATTACTTTATTTGGACTTAACTGATATCATACGTACTATTTGTTTGTTTGAGTCGTAGGAGTCTAATTGTCCGTGTCTTTTATTTTTCTTGAGTCTTGTAAATATGTGTGAAATTTGTGGAGGGCCTCATTTTACTGTTAATTGCCCATAATATGAGGGGTCCTCTGCACAATGTTATGCTAACCCTTTTGTGTAGTCACAACCATATTTTTCACATGGGTATTCTTTGAATTGTTATGATAATCAGCCATATTACGATGATCCGTATCAGCAGCCACAGTATAACGAGGGTCAGTATTATGATCAATATTCTGGTAGCAACTCTGATGGGGGTGATGATTGTCACACCCCAACCGATGGCGGAATCATTGGGGCATGGCACTGAGCGAAACAGCTTGTCCAGAAGTTTCCATAACAACTATCATTACCATTCAATTTAAGTTAACATGTCCCATACCATGTCTCAAATAGTAAACTAATTATTACAGGTAAACATCAAGACAAATATCCTGTTCCGACAACTCAGATTCAAATAGAAATAGTTTATTTATTGGTTTCTAGGACCCCATTTCCTAGCTTCGATTTCATCACAGCGCAGAGAGCATCCTAGACCTTTCCTAGCCTCAAGTTCACAGCATGCTAAGCATGTAAACTTCCTAAGCACCTGTCACATACGTTAAAATAAAGTCAATACATAAAATGTAAAGGTGAGCATACAAGTTTGTTAATAGCATATAGAGTTCGAATTCGTTTACGCATAACCAGCACGTACACATAGTGAAATGAAGCACGTTAGTTATCGACATAGATCCATCGATACCAATGACTGTGGGTTGACTGCCTGAGGCAGTTCGCAATACACGATTACCACCGTAATCCATGCAAGTAAAAGATCCTTAACAACCCCCGTGTGAACGGGTGCTGAGTCCAAACTATAGTACTATCGTTGCTAAGGCAGGTAGACAACATTCCATGTGTAAACATAACAAACAAGCATTCATGAGCCACGTATAACATGCATTAACGGTTAGCGTTCAAATAGTTTGAGTAGTGTGATAATTGTAGTTTGAATATTCGTAACGTATGTAACACCCAAATGTGCTTAAAGCAAAAAGGGGTCGAGTATACTCACAGTGATTTATGGATTGAAGGGAGCGCTTAGCGAATACGGTTAGCCTGAATAGATTCGGTAGCATAACGATAAGTGAAACATAAAACAGGAAACAAGTATTGAGGAGTCGGACAGCTGGTCGATCGGACGACAGTTCGATCGGACGGCTGACCGTTTGGCTGACAGTCCGTACGGTCTGCTGTTCGGTCGGTCGATAGGCCGATCGGATGGCTGTTCGAGTGGATTGTTCCTTCCTTTGAGAAGGATGTGTTTGTGTATGATGGTTTGACCTTTGAAGTTTTCGTTGTAGCATTTTGAAATCATTGAAGTACCTTTGCCTTTCAGGTCGGTCGATCGGACGGCTGTTCGATCGGTCGGCAGCCCGATCGGTTAGGCATTCAACAGAATTTCAAGGTTTAGCCTTTGGATCGGACAGGTGTTCGATCGGACAGGTGTTCGATCGGACAGGTGTTCGATCGGTTGGCAAGTCAACAAGTCAAAGACTTTAATGAATGTAAAGTGTGATACAACGGATCGGATGGTTGATCGATCGAATAGCACAACTGCTGTTCGATCGGACAACAGGGTGTCACCTGATCGGACGGTTGTTCGATCGGGTGGCACTTCTAGTGCATTGAACATGTTGAAAATTGATTAAGTATTGAAGCATAGTATTTCATGATCCGAAGAGTAATCTGATCGAACAATAGTTCGATCGAACAACAGTTCGTTCAATACCATTCTTCAAAACAAGTTGATTATGTGGGGCCAAGAGCTAGCCGATCGGCTGGCCGGTCGATCGGCTGACTATCCGATCGGCTGGCTGTCCGTTCGGACAGCAGTCCGATCGGTCAGCATCCTGACCTGATCAGCCTTGTGTCTAACACTTTGGTTGTTCTGTTTGTTTGTCGTTTTATCGAGGTATTTTTGACAGCGAGTAAAACCATAGGTGCCTCGTCCTTACTTGCTTTCCCGGGTCGGACAGGAATCACCCAAATCCGGTCGGTGGTCTGTTCGGAACGGAGTTTAACATTTGACCCGAAGTCGGTTAACCTCGTAGATAGAATCCAGATCTTGAGCCGTATGACCACCGAAGTGATTTGTAAACCGGCTCAGGTTCCATTTCTACTGGTTTGGAGTTACTGAGTGACAAAGAGTTGAAGGAAGGTTGGTAAATCTGTCTTTCCGCCCTTGTCACTGTGTATATGCTTAGATCTAGGAAAGATCCTTGTTTGTTTATGTGGAAATCGGCTAGATCCAAGTCATTCTTGGTGGATTGAGGTCAAAACATGAAGTTCTTCAAGAACTCATGATGACATCATCCTAGAACACTTGATTCTTGATGATTTCATGGTTACAAGCTTAGATTTGAAAGATAGAAAGGTGTAGGAGTGTGTATAGATCAAGAAAGTACAAGATTTAGGACGAAAACTTACCGGAATCGAGAGAAATCTGAGAAAAAGGCGAGTTGAGCGTGCTGGTCGAACAGAGGTTTCCAAAAGTGGTAAAGGGTGATAATGACAGGGGTATTTATAGGATGACAAAAGAGGAAAGGGCTGGCCGATCGGCTGGCAGCTCGATCGGACAGCCTGTCCGATCGGACAGCGGTCCGTTCAGCTGGTTGTTCGATCGCTGGGAAGTCTGGTCGATCAGTCGCCCCTTTCGAGTGTTTTGCGCGACGATTTCCGATATTTCGATTTCGATTGCGAGCGGTTCGATACGATAGGGTTTCCTAGTCAGATTACTTTCAGTCTCAACTACTTCGTATTTAGCGTAATCTCTTTCCCACTATCTATCATGGTTCAATTGTGATTTGAGTTCGAGTTCGATAGCATTCGAGTTTCGATTGAGTTTGCTTGATTACATAACACAACATAAATAAACATGCACAGGTAACACGTAAGGCACACACACACGTATAATGATAAGTAAAAGTACGTGTCTCGAGTTGCGAATTGATGTCGATTCAATTAACTTAGCTTGATTGTTAGTTGATTAACTTTATCGCATTGTTACTTCCTATAGTTCACAGTCGTAGGTCGATTGGAACACGATTGATACTCATCGATTATTGCAATTAACAACACTTACTCCACATAATATAAATAAAATAAAGACATTTCTACAAGTCAAGTTGCGCGAAATCGGTCGTTGACTTTGACCTTGACTTTGACTTTCACTTACGAAAACACAGGGTGTTACAGCCTCCCCTTGTTTAGGGAATTTCGTCCCGAAATTTAGCTGCAGGCTGCTACAACCGCCATGAATCACGTGAGGACTTTCTCTATCTAGACTTTCTCCTGGAACAACTGCGGGTACTTTGCCTTCATGTCGCTTTCGAGCTCCCAAGTGAACTCTGCGCCACGTTTGCCTTCCCATCGGACCTTCACAATAGGAATGCATGAGCGCCTGAGCTGCATGGTTTGGCGATCCATGATTTTGATAGGCTTTTCCACGAAGTGTAATGTTTCGTTCACTAGTAGATCGTCTAGAGAGACATGCAAGTCATGGTCGGCGATGCACTTTCGGAGGTTTGACACGTGGAAAGTCGGGTGGACGTTGTTAAGTTCCTCCGGTAGTTTGAGTCTGTAGGCGACTTTTCCGATCCTTTCCAGAATCTTAAAAGGTCCAACATATCGAGGCGCGAGTTTCCCTTTCTTGCCGAATCGGACCACACCCTTCCAAGGTGATACCTTTAGGAGTACGTAGTCACCAATGCCAAATTCATGGGGCTTGCGCTTTTTATCGGCGTAAACTTTCTGTCGATCCCGAGCTTTCACCAGGTTGTCTCGGATTTGGAAAATTTTGTCTGTCGTTTCTTGTAGTAGCTCCGGGCCGGTTAGTTGCGAATGACCGATCTCGTGCCACACAATAGGCGACCGACATCTTCTTCCGTATAGTGCCTCGAAAGGTGCCATCTCGATGCTAGAATGATAGCTATTGTTATACGAGAATTCGACTAACGGCAGGTGTTTATCCCAATTACCACCGAAGTCTAGAACACACGAACGGAGCATGTCTTCAAGGGTACGGATCGTTCTTTTAGTCTGACCGTCGGTTTGTGGGTGGAAAGCAGTACTTAGATTAAGCGTTGTACCGAGTGCCTTTCGAAACACTTCCCACAATCGCGAAGTAAACCTAGCATCACGATCAGAGATGATGTCCCGAGGCGTCCCATGATTACAAATGATCTCGTCGGTGTAGATTCGGGTTAATCGTTCTACCTTATAGTCTTCTCGTATGGGCAGAAAGTGAGCTGATTTAGTCAAACGGTTGACTATTACCCAAATGCTGTCGTGGCCTGATGACGTGGGTGGTAGCTTGGTTACGAAATCCATAGCTATGCTCTCCCACTTCCACATGGGAATTGGTGGTTGCTCGAGCAAGCTAGAGGCTCTTTGATGTTCAGCCTTGATCCTAGCACAAGTTAGGCATTTTCCGACGTAGAGAGCGATATCCCTTTTCATGCCCGGCCACCAGTACTTATAACGAAGGTCTTGGTACATTTTGTCAGCACCGGGTTGAATAGAGTACCGAGATTTATGGGCTTCGTCCATCAGAATTTGTCGCAAATTGGTTCTCTTGGGAATCCAAATTCGGTCTAAAAAGTGGAATATCCCGTTAGATTTGCTCACAAGCTGGGCTCCATCGTGGTAGATTCTTTCTTTCTTCAAGGTGCGTTCGTTGAAACATGCATGTTGAGCGTCGCGGATGAGAGTTTCGAGATCATGTTGGGCTTGAACATTACGAGTGCTAAGCAGATAGCTCCGTCTACTAAGTGCGTCAGCAACAACATTTGCTTTGCCTGGGTGATAACGGATCTCACAGTCGTAATCGTTGAGAAGTTCTGCCCATCGGCGTTGACGCATATTAAGTTCCTTCTGATTAAAGATATGCTGTAGGCTCCTATGATCGGTGAAGATCGTACACTTGGTACCATACAGGTAGTGTCACCAAATCTTTAATGCAAAAACAACTGCGCCTAGCTCGAGATCATGGGTTGTATAGTTCTTTTCGTGGATTTTGAGATGACGAGATGCGTAAGCTATGACCTTGTCCCGTTGCATGAGAACACAACCGAGACCAAGGTTGGAAGCATCACAGTAGACAATGAAATCATTGTTTCCGTCGGGCAATGTGAGAACAGGAGCATTGCAAAGCATGTGTTTGAGGGTTCGAAAGGCAGACTCTTGTTTGGTTCCCCAGACAAAAGACTGATCTTTATGTGTAAGAGAGGTAAGTGGTACCGCAATTTTCGAGAATCCTTCGATAAATCGTCGATAATAGCCTGCTAGCCCGAGAAAATAGCGGACTTCGGACGGGTTCTTAGGCGTAACCCAACTCTTGACTGCTTCAATCTTCGCAGGATCGACGTGAATACCCTGACTATTAACAATGTGACCCAGAAATTGAACTTCCCCTAACCAGAATTCGCACTTGGAGAACTTGGCATAGAGTTGGTTCCCCTGGAGTAACTCGAGAACCAAACGTAGATGTTGCGCGTGTTCGGCTTTCGATTTGGAATAGATCAAGAAATCGTCGATGAATACGATGACGAAACGGTCGAGATATGGTTTACACACGTGATTCATCAGATCCATGAAAACCGCTGGTGCGTTGGTTAGACCAAAAGGCATGACAACGAATTCATAATGGCCGTATCGAGTACGAAACACGGTTTTGGGTATATCCTCTTCTTGAATACGTAGTTGATGATATCCCGAACGTAGGTCGATCTTGGAGAAACACGTAGCGCCTTGTAGTTGATCGAACAAATCGTCGATGCGAGGTAGGGGATAGCGGTTCTTGATAGTTAACTTGTTCAATTCCCGATAGTCGATGCACATCCTGAATGACCCGTCCTTCTTTTTGACGAAGAGGACTGGCGCGCCCCAAGGAGAGGTGCTCGGGCGAATGAAGCCTTTTTCAAGTAATTCCTGGAGTTGGGTCGAGAGTTCGCGCATTTCGGACTGTCACACCCCAACCGATGGCGGAAATCATCGGGGCATGGCACTGAGCGAAACAGATTGTCCAGAAGTTTCCATAACAACAATCATTACCATTTAATTTAAGCTAACATGTCCCATACCATGTCTCAAATAGTAATCAAATTATTACAGATAAACATCAAGACAATTATCCTGTTTCGACAACTCAGATTCAAATAAAAGTAGTTTGTTTATTGGTTTCTAGGACCCCATTTCCTAGCTTCGATTTCATCACAGCGCAGAGAGCATCCTAGACCTTTCCTAGCCTCAAGTTCACAGCATGCTAAGCATGTAAACTTCCTAAGCACCTGTCACATATGTTAAAATAAAGTCAATATATAAAATGTAAAGGTGAGCATACAAGTTTGATAATAGCATATAGAGTTCGAATTCGTTTACGCATAACCAGCACGTACACATAGTGAAATGAAGCACGTTAGTTATCGACATAGATCCATCGAAACCAATGACTGCGGGTTGACTACCTGAGGCAGTTCGCAATACATGACTACCACTGTAATCCATGCAAGTAAAAGATCCTTAACAACCCCCGTGAGAACGGGTCCTGAGTCCAAACTATAGTACTATCGTTGCTAAGGCAGGTAGACAGCATTCCATGTGTAAACATAACAAACAAGCATTCATGAGCCACGTATAACATGCATTAACGGTTAGCGTTCAAATAGTTTGAGTAGTGTGATAATTGTAGTTTGAATATTCGTAACGTATGTAACACCCAAGGGTGCTTAAAGCAAAAAGGGATCGAGTATACTCATAGTGATTTATGGATTGAAGGGAGCGCTTAGCGAATACGGTTAGCCTGAATAGATTTGATAGCATAATGATAAGAGAAACGTAAAACAGGAAACAAGTGCTGGGGAGTCGGACAGCTAGTCGATCAGACGGCAGTCCGATCGGACGGCTGACCGTTCGGCTGGCAGTCTGTACGGTCTGCTGTTCGGTCGGTCGGTAGGCCGATCTGATGGCTGTACGAGTGGATTGTTCCTCCCTTTGAGAAGGATGTGTTTGTGTATGATGGCTTGACCTTTGAAGTTTTCGTTGTAGCATTTTGAAAACATTGAAGTACCTTTGCCTTTCAGGTCGGTCGATCGGACGGCTGTTCGATCGGCCGGCAGCCCGATCGGTTAGGCATTCAACAGAGTTTCAAGGTTAAGCCTTTGGATCGGACAGATGTTCGATCGGGCAGGTGTTCGATCGGACAGATGTTCGATCGGTTGGAAAGTCAACAAGTCAAAGACTTTAATGAATCGCAAGATGTTATTCAGTGGATCGGATGGTTGCTCGATCGAGCAGCATAACCGCTGTTCGATCGGACAACAGGGTGTCACCTGATCGGACGGCTGTTCGATCGGGTGGCACTTCTAGTGCATTGAACGTGTTGAAAATTGTTTAAGTGTTGCAGCATAGTATCTCATGATCCGAAGAGTAATCCGATCGGACAGTAGTTCGATCGAACAACAGTTCGTTCAATACCATTCTTCAAAACATGTTGTTTGTGTGGGACCATGTGCTTGCCGATCGGCTGACCAGTCGATCGGCTGGTTTATCCGTTCGGCTGGCTGTCCGTTCGGACAGCAGTCCGATCGGTCAGCATCCTGACCTGATCAGCCTTGCGTCTAACACCTTGGTCGTTCTGTTCGTGTGTCGTTTTATCGAGGTGTTTTGACAGCGAGTAAAATCATAGGTGCCTCGTCCTTACTTGGTTTCCCGGGTCGGACAGGAATCACCCAAATCCGGCCGGTGGTCTGTTCAGAACGAAGTTTAACATTTAACTCGGAGTCGGTTAACCTCGTGGATAGAACCCAGATCTTGAGCCGTATAACCACTGAAGTGATTTGTAAACCGGCTCAGGTTCCGTTTCTACTGGTTCTAGGTTACTGAGTGACAAAGAGTTGAAGGAAGGTTGGTAAATCCTTCTTTCTGCCCTTGTCACTGTATATATGTTTAGATCTAGGAAAGATCCTTGTTTGTTTATGTGGAATTGGCTAGATTCAAGTCATTCTTGGTGGATTGAGGCCAAAACATGAAGTTCTTCAAGAACCCATGATGACATCATCCTAGAACACTTGATTCCTGATGATTTCACGGTTAAAAGTTTAGATTTGAAAGATAGAAAGGTGTAGGAGTGTGTATAGATCAAGAAAGTACAAGATTTAGGACGAAAACTTTCCGGAATCGAGAGAAATCTGAGAAAAGGCGAGTTGAGCGTGCTGGTTGAACAAGGGTTTCCAAAACTGGAAAGGATGACAATGACAGGGGTATTTATAGGATGACAAAAGAGGAAAGGGCTGGCCGATCGGCTGGCAGCTCGATCGGACAACCTGTCTGATCGGACAGCAGTCCGTTCGGCTGGCTGTTCGATCGGCTGGGAAGCCTGATCGATCAGTCGCCCCTTTCGAGCGTTTTCCGCGACGATTCCCGATATTTCGATTTTGGTTGCGAACGGTTCGATCCGATAGGGTTTCCTAGTCAAATTACTTTCAGTCTCAGCTACTTCGATTGTGATTTGAGTTCGAGTTCGGTAGCATTCGAGTTAGATTTCGAGTTCGATTGAGTTCGCTTGATTACCACAACATAACATAAGTAAACATGCACAGGTAACACGTAAGGCACACACACACGTATAAATAACAAGTAAAAATTACGAGTTACGATTCGATGTCGATTCGATTAGTATAGCTTGATTAACTTTATCGCATTGTTACTTCCTATAGTTCACAGTCGTAGGTCGATCGAGTGATGATTAACACCATTCGATTATTGCAATAAACAACACTTACTCCACATAATATAAATAAAATAAAGACATTTCTACAAGTCAAGTTGCGCGAAATCGGTCGTTGACTTTGACCTTGACTTTGACTTTCACTTACGAAAACACGGGGTGTTACAACCTCCTCTTGTTTAGGGAATTTCGTCCCGAAATTAAGCTGGAAGCTGCTACAACCACCGTGAATCACGTGAGGACTTTCTCTATCTAAGCTTTCTCTTGGAACAACTGCGGGTATTTTGCCTTCATGTCGCTTTCGAGTTCCCAAGTGAACTCTGCGCCTCGTTTGCCTTCCCATCGGACCTTCACAATAGGAATGCGTGAGCGCCTGAGCTGCATGGTTTTGCGATCCATGATTTCGACAGGCTTTTCCACGAAGTGTAATGTTTCGTTCACTTGTAGATCGTCTAGTGAGACGTGTAAGTCGTGGTCGGCGATGCACTTTCGGAGGTTTGACACGTGGAAAGTCGGGTGGACGATACTAAGTTCCTCCGGTAATTCGAGTCTGTAGGCAACTTTTCCGATCCTTTCCAGAATCTTAAAAGGTCCAACATATCGAGGCGCGAGTTTCCCTTTCTTGCCGAATCGGACTACACCCTTCCAAGGTGATACCTTTAGGAGTACGTAGTCACCAACGCCAAATTCACGGGGCTTGCGCTTTTTATCGGCGTAAACCTTCTGTCGATCCCTAGCTTTCACCAGGTTGTTTCTGATTTGGAAAACTTTGTCTGTCGTTTCTTGTAGTAGCTCAGGACCGGTTAGTTGCGAGTGACCGATCTCGTGCCATACAATAGGCGATCGACATCTTCTTCCGTACAATGCCTCGAAAGGTGCCATCTCAATGCTAGAATGATAGGTACTGTTATACGAGAATTCGACTAACGGCAGGTGTTTATCCCAATTACCACCAAAGTCTAGAACACACGCACGGAGCATGTCTTCAAGTGTACGGATCGTTCTTTTAGTCTGACCGTCGGTTTGTGGGTGGAAAGCAGTACTTAGATTAAGCGTTGTACCGAGTGCCGTCTGAAACGTGTCCCACAATCGTGAAGTAAACCGAGCATCACGGTCGGAGATGATGTCACGAGGCGTTCCATGATTACAAATGATCTCGTCGGTGTAGATTCGGGCTAATCGTTCCACCTTGTAGTCTTCTCGTATGGGCAGAAAGTGAGCTGATTTAGTCAATCGGTCGACCACAACCCATATGCTGTCGTGACCTGATGACGTGGGTGGAAGCTTGGTTATGAAATCCATAGCTATGCTCTCCCACTTCCACATGGGAATTGGTGGTTGTTCGAGCAAGCCAGAGGGTCTTTGATGTTCAGCCTTGATCCTAGCACAAGTTAGGCATTTTCCGACGTAGAGAGCGATATCGCTTTTCATACCCGGCCACCAGTACTTATAGCGAAGATCCTGATACATTTTGTCGGCACCGGGATGAATAGAGTACCGAGATTTATAGGCTTCGTCCATGATAATCTGTCGCAAATTGGTTCGCTTGGGAATCCAAACACGGTCTAAAAAGTGGAATATCCCATTTGATTTGCTCACGAGCTGGGCTCCATCGTGGTAGATTCTTTCTTTCTTCAAGGTGCGTTCATTGAAACATGCGTGTTGAGCGTCGCGGATGAGAGTTTCGATGTTGTGCTGGGCTTGAACATTACGAGTGCTAAGCAGATAGCTCCGACTGCTAAGTGCGTCGGCAACAACATTTGCTTTGTCTGGGTGATAACGAATCTCACAGTCATAATCGTTGAGAAGTTCTACCCATCGGCGTTGACGCATATTAAGTTCCTTCTGATTAAAGATATGCTGTAGGCTCCTATGATCGGTGAAGATCGTACACTTGGTACCATATAGGTAGTGTCGCCAAATCTTTAATGCAAAAACAACCGCGCCTAGCTCGAGATCATGAGTTGTATAGTTCTTCACGTGGATTTTGAGCTGATGAGATCCGTAAGCTATGACCTTGTACCGTTGCATAAGAACATAACCAAGACCAAGGTTGGAAGCATCACAGTAGACAATGAAATCATTGTTTCCGTCGGGCAATGTGAGAACAGGAGCATTGCAAAGCATGTGTTTGAGGGTTTGAAAGGCAGACTCTTGTTTAGTTCCCCAAACAAAAGGCTGGTCTTTATGTGTAAGAGAGGTAAGTGGTACAGCAATCTTCGAGAATCCTTCGCTAAATCGGCGATAATAGCCCGCTAGTCCAAGAAAGGAGCGGACTTCGGACGGATTCTTAGGTGTAACCCAACTCTTGACTGCTTCAATCTTCGCAGGATCAACGTGGATACCCTGACTATTTACAATGTGACCCAGAAATTGAACTTCCCCTAACCAGAATTCGCACTTGGAGAACTTGGCATAGAGTTGGTTCCCCTGGAGTAACTCGAGGACCAAACGTAGATGTTGCGCGTGTTCGGATTTCGATTTGGAATAGATCAAGACATCGTCGATGAATACGATGACGAAACGGTCGAGATATGGTTTACACACGCGATTCATCAGATCCATGAAAACCGCTGGTGCGTTTGTTAGACCAAAAGGCATAACAACGAATTCGTAATGGCCGTAACGAGTTCAGAATGCGGTTTTGGGTATATCCTCCTCTTGAATGCGTAGCTGATGGTAACCTGAACGTAGATCGATTTTCGAGAAACACGTAGCGCCTTGTAGTTGATCAAACAAATCGTCGATACGAGGCAGAGGGTAGCGGTTCTTGATAGTTAACTTATTCAATTCCTGGTAGTCGATGCACACCCGGAACGACCCATCCTTCTTTTTGACGAAAAGGACTGGCGCGCCCCAAGGAGAGGTGCTCGGGCGAATGAAGCCATTTTCAAATAATTCCTAGAGTTGGGTTGAGAGTTCGCGCATTTCTGACGGTGCGAGTCGGTAAGGAGCTTTGGCAATAGGATTGGCTCCAGGAAGGGGATCAATACGAAAATAGATATCACGACTTGGAGGTAGCCCGGGAAGATCCTCTGGAAAAACATTTGGAAATTCTCGAACCACATGAACGTCTTTCACTTCCTTCTTCTCTTTCTTTTCCTTCTCCGCTACCACAATGTTAGCCAAGAAGGCTCTGTATTCCTTGCGGAGATACTTGCTGGCTTGGATACATGACATAAGCTTGAGCCCCTTTGAAGTAGTATCGCTATATACACTCAATAAGTCACCATTTGCGAGCGAAAAACGAATCATCTTGTCGAAGCACACAACTTCAGCATGGTTTTCCCGAAGGAAGTCCATGCCTACTATGATATCAAAGCTTCCGAGTTGCATCGGAATAAGGTCGATTGAAAAGATGTGATTGTTGAGCTCAAGAGTACAATCACGGAGAACAGAATTGACAGTGACGGTTCGTCCGGTAGCGACTTCCACATCGAATATCGAGGAGAGTTGGGAACGTTTACGACTAAGGAGTTTCTCAAATTCGAGTGACACAAAGCAATTATCGGCTCCGGTATCAAACAAACATGAAGCATAAATACCATTCACAAGGAACGTACCATTGACCACGTTGTTGTCGGCCTGGGCTTGACGCACGTTGAGGTTGAAAATTCTGGCGCGTGCGGCCTGTTGTTGCTGCTGCGGTTGTTGTTGCTGATGTGGCTGCTGTTGCTGAGGCTCTTGTTTCACAACCCTGTTCGGGCACACGTTGGCGAAATGGTTCGGGTCGCCACATGCGAAGCAGGCTCTGGCTTTGACTGCGGGTGCCGGAGGAGCTTGTTGACCCTGTGGGGGCAGTGAGTAGAGCTTGATTGGCAGGAGCTTGACGAATACGGCAATTGGCAGTAAAGTGGCCGTACACATTGCAATGAGCACAGAAGCGGCATTGGATAGTAGACGGGTGGTGGTAGGTGCAAGTAGGGCAGAGTGGGTGTGGCCCAGTGTATGCACGCTTTGCAGGAGGTGCATTGGCCACAGGCGCCGCTACTTGACGCTGTTGGGCAGGTACGGTTTGAACTGGTGCAGCAGTGATCGCACAATTCTTGTTGCTGGAGCTGTTCTTTCTCTTGTTCTTTTTCTTGTTGCTTGATGAGGTTGGTTCAGCAATGGGTGCGGTAGCGGTAGCTTGGTGCAGATGCTTGGAAGTCTTATCCCATACCCCAGCCTTAACCCGTTTGTCGTTGATCTCAGCGGCCAACAGATAAGTTTCCTCGATCGCTGTAGTCTTGGCCGCTTGCACGAAATCAGCAACGCAGTCGGGCAAAGCTCGGATATACTTCTTGATGGTCATGTCGGGAGTCTTGACTTGATCGGGACAGATAATGCTGAGCTGTTTGAAACGAGTAGTGAGACCAGCATTGTCACCATCCTTCTGCTGTATGTGCCAAAATTCATCTTCTAGCTTTTGACGTTCGTGAGGAGGACAAAATTCCTCTAGCATAACTTCCTTGAGGTCATCCCACGACAGTCCGTAGGCTGCATCATTCCCTCGCTTGTTCCTCTCGGCCGTCCACCAGTCTAGAGCACGGGACTGGAAAACTCCGGTAACATTCAGAGTTCGAAGGTCATCAGGGCAACCACTCTGTCGCAGAGTAACTTCGATAGAGTCAAACCAGTGAAATAGGGCAGTGGGACCTCCTTCGCCAGTGAATTCTTTTGGCCCACACGGCTTGAATTGCTTGAAACTGAAGGGCCTTGCGGCAGTCTTAGGAGCTTCGGTTCTCGATTCCTCGGATGATTTGCTGGCATTCTCATAAACATCACTCACGGCCTTTGCTACACTTTTCGCAATGATGGAAGCAAGGCGTTTGTCCCTCTTTTCCTGACGAGAGAGTGCATGACGGGATCCAGACGACATGGTCTGCAACAGACATCGTCACAGGACTCATCACATTGTATTCGAATCTCACCTCACACGTCTATTACTTACTAAAGCTTAGGAACACGTATACTTACGTAAATACCTTTCACGAAATCACATAATCACATAGCACATAGAATACATAATCATCTTGCACCTAAGCACGTAAGCACAGAAGCAAAGAAACACATACGCATTTAACCAATAGAGGCAAGCAGAAAACAAAAACCTATCATTCCGAGTCTGCGATCGTTCGAAAAGAGCGTAATGTAAGCTAGGGAGAGAAACTAGAGAGAACGGCAAAAGGTGATTCAGGTTTCTTGTACGTTTTCAGATCTATCAAAGAATCACAGTTATAATTACGTCTCGTGTGTTCGGTCTCGTTCGTGGACGGATTCCGCACGTCACACGTTCGGTTCGCAATCGTTTCGGAGTCAAAACCGGGACATAACAAGAATCACGGTAAATTGTACATCTAGTGTGTTTGGTCACGCACGTTCACGGATTTCGCACGTTGAACGTGTCGTCACGCAATCGTTTGGAGTCAAAGTAAGCACAAAATCACAAGATGCAGTGCGAGTCGTGTGTGTCGATCGAAGTGGGAACAAAATCGAGTAAATCCCAAGGTTTAAACACATAAAATAGGAAGGCACATAAATAAGCACATAAAATCGGCGAAACCTCAGAGTCAGCAGTTGCGGACTCAAAATTGAAACACATGAAATTTGAGAGATAGATTATCTGTGGCTAGTAGACTTCGACTAACCAAAGCGGTTCGACTATTCACAAGGATCCGTTGTGCACATTTAACCTTCAGGATTGTGCCTTCGCCTCGATTCTTGGGCACTTAGCACGCATCCCGTTGGTCATATCGTGAGTTTAGGTCGTTGGAGTCCGTCGAGACTTTGGTGAGAGTTTTGTATAGAAGCGGAACAAGTCATCAAGGTTAGGGTTTCACCCCTGGCTTAACAACTTCGTTCCTATTTTGATAAAAATTGAGGAGATTATTCATCAAAATATGGATTTCACTCCTGATTTGGCATAATTCTCCTCGTTTGTAGTTAAAATGCGAGCCGAGTAAGCAACTTTAGTCGGGAGTTTGCGGTTTTCACACCTATTCTCGACTTTATTGCCCACTCATAGTGGTGATAGCGTAGAATAAGCGAGAATAACGAGAAGTAAGTTCGTACATAGCCCCTACGGGTTATGCACAAGTCGGTCTTGCTGGTTCTTACTATAGTCTAGGTATCTAAGACTTCGACCCGGACTAGGTCGAGTCTTGCCTAATTCCCTATAGTTATGGCTCTGATACCAATCTGTCACACCCCAACCGATGGCGGAATCATCGGGGCATGGCACTGAGCGAAACAGATTGTCCAGAAGTTTCCATAACAACTATCATTACCATTCAATTTAAGTTAACATATCCCATACCATGTCTCAAATAGTAAACTAATTATTACAGGTAAACATCAAGACAAATATCCTGTTCCGACAACTCAGATTCAAATAGAAATAGTTTATTTATTGGTTTCTAGGACCCCATTTCCTAGCTTCGATTTCATCACGGCGCAGAGAGCATCCTAGACCTTTCCTAGCCTCAAGTTCACAGCATGCTAAGAATGTAAACTTCCTAAGCACCTGTCACATACGTTAAAATAAAGTCAATACATAAAATGTAAAGGTGAGCATACAAGTTTGTTAATAGCATATAGAGTTCGAATTCGTTTACGCATAACCAGCACGTACACATAGTGAAATGAAGCACGTTAGTTATCGACATAGATCCATCGATACCAATGACTGCGGGTTGACTGCCTGAGGCAGTTCGCAATACATGATTACCACCGTAATCCATGCAAGTAAAAGATCCTTAACAACCCCCGTGTGAACGGGTGATGAGTCCAAACTATAGTACTATTGTTGCTAAGGCAGGTAGACAGCATTCCATGTGTAAACATAACAAACAAGCATTCATGAGCCACGTATAACATGCATTAACGGTTAGCGTTCAAATAGTTTGAGTAGTGTGATAATTGTAGTTTGAATATTCGTAACGTATGTAACACCCAAATGTGCTTAAAGCAAAAAGGGGTCGAGTATACTCACAGTGATTTATGGATTGAAGGGAGCGCTTAGCGAATACGGTTAGCCTGAATAGATTCGGTAGCATAACGATAAGTGAAACATAAAACAGGAAACAAGTATTGAGGAGTCGGACAGCTGGTCGATCGGACGGCAGTTCGATCGGACGGCTGACCGTTCGGCTGACAATCCGTACGGTCTGCTGTTCGGTCGGTCAGTAGGCCGATCGGATGGCTGTACGAGTGGATTGTTCCTTCCTTTGAGAAAGATGTGTTTGTGTATGATGGTTTGACCTTTGAAGTTTTCGTTGTAGCATTTTGAAATCATTGAAGTACCTTTGCCTTTCAGGTCAGTCGATCGGACGGCTGTTCGATCGGCCGGCAGCCCGATCGGTTAGGCATTCAACAGAATTTCAAGGTTTAGCCTTTGGATCGGACAGGTGTTCGATCGGACAGGTGTTCGATCGGACAGGTGTTCGATCGGACAGGTGTACGATCGGACAGGTGTGCGATCGGTTGGCAAGTCAACAAGTCAAAGACTTTAATGAATGTAAAGTGTGATACAACGGATCGGATGGTTGATCGATCGAATAGCACAACTGCTGTTCGATCGGACAACAGAGTGTCACCTGATCGGACGGCTGTTCGATCGGGTGGCACTTCTAGTGCATTGAACATGTTGAAAATTAATTAAGTATTGAAGCATAGTATCTCATGATCCGAAGAGTAATCCGATCGAACAACAGTTCGTTCAATACCATTCTTCAAAACAAGTTGATTATGTGGGGCCAAGTGCTAGCCGATCGGCTGGCCGGTCGATCGGCTGACTATCCGATCGGCTGGCTGTCCGTTCGGACAGCAGTCCGATCGGTCAGCATCCTGACCTGATCAGCCTTGTGTCTAACACTTTGGTTGTTCTGTTTGTTTGTCGTTTTATCGAGGTATTTTTTACCGCGAGTAAAACCATAGGTGCCTCGTCCTTACTTGGTTTCCGGGTCGGACAGGAATCACCCAAATCCGGTCGGTGGCCTGTTCGGAACGGAGTTTAACATTTGACCCGAAGTCGGTTAACCTCGTAGATAGAATCCAGATCTTAAGCCGTATGACCACCGAAGTGATTTGTAAACCGGCTCAGGTTCCATTTCTACTGGTTTAGAGTTACTGAGTGACAAAGAGTTGAAGGAAGGTTGGTAAATCCGTCTTTCCGCCCTTTTCACTGTGTATATGTTTAGATCTAGGAAAGATCCTTGTTTGTTTATGTGGAAATCGGCTAGATCCAAGTCATTCTTGGTGGATTGAGGTCAAAACATGAAGTTCTTCAAGAACTCATGATGACATCATCCTAGAACACTTGATTCTTGATGATTTCACGGTTACAAGTTTAGATTTGAAAGATAGAAAGGTGTAGGAGTGTGTATAGATCAAGAAAGTACAAGATTTAGGATGAAAACTTACCGGAATCGAGAGAAATCTGAGAAAAAGGCGAGTTGCGCGTGCTGGTCGAACAGAGGTTTCCAAAAGTGGTAAACGGTGATAATGACAGGGGTATTTATAGGATGACAAAAGAGGAAAGGGCTGGCCGATCGGCTGGCAGCTCGATCGGACAGCCTGTCTGATCGGACAGCGGTCCGTTCGGCTAGCTGTTCGATCGGCTGGCTGTTCGATCGGCTGGGAAGTCTGGTCGATCAGTCGCCCCTTTCGAGTGTTTTGCGCGACGATTTCCGATATTTCGTTTGCGAGCGGTTCGATACGATAGGGTTTCCTAGTCAGATTACTTTCAGTCTCAACTACTTCGTATTTAGCGTAATCTCTTTCCCACTATCTATCATGGTTCGATTGTTATTTGAGTTCGAGTTCGATAGCATTCGAGTTTCGATTGAGTTCGCTTGATTACACAACACAACATAAATAAACATGCACAGGTAACACGTAAGGCACACACACACGTATAATGATAAGTAAAAGTACGTGGCTCGAGTTGCGAATTGATGTCGATTCGATTAACTTAGCTTGATTGTTAGTTGATTAACTTTATCGCATTGTTACTTCCTATAGTTCACAGTCGTAGGTCGATTGGAACACGATTGATACTCATCGATTATTGCAATTAACAACACTTACTCCACATAATATAAATAAAATAAAGACATTTCTACAAGTTAAGTTGCGCGAAATCGGTCGTTGACTTTGACCTTGACTTTGACTTTCACTTACGAAAACACGGGGTGTTACAATGATGCCGCTTGGGGTAGTTTGAGTAGGATGGAGGAGATGTTCGCTCAGATGATGATGCAAAATCAGGCGACGCAGAAATCCCTAACTGATTTCGCTAAGAATCAAGAGCAAATAAATAAAAATCGAGAGTCTGCTTTATTAGATCAACAGTCTGCTCTATTAGATCTTCAACGTACAGTAGATGACATTGCTAGGAGATTGAAAGAAGATGAACAAGCGCAAAAAGTCCAACCAAATCAGCCAACGACTGGCTATACATATGATGCGGTAGGTAACTACCTCGGTTACATGCTTTCTACTGGGGAATTAATCCCAACATTTCCAGAACTGGGGAAAAAGCTGTCATATGAGGATTGGTCAGATGAAGAGATCACTTCAGCTACGGAGACGAAAATGGACGCTGAAGTCCCACCTCCGGTTCCACAGGTTCCAATTATTAATTACTGGAGTGACTCTGATGACGAGATAGATGAAGAAGAATGGGCAGCGTATCAAAAGTCGTTAGTGAAGAAAGAAGTTATTGAAGAAGAAGTGGAATTGGGGGATTCCACTGGTTGGATGTTTGATGAAGTGGAAAAAGAAAAGGTGATGGAGGAGGAAGTGGATTTAGGAGACTCCCTTGGTTTAATGTTTGGTGCAGAGGAAGATATTGTAGAGGTTGAAATTAAGTCGTCTGGGGAGGATGAGTTTTTAGAATTAGAATTAGAGGGTTTATCGGTCTATGAAGAGGTAGAAGTGTTGGACCCTGATGGGGACATAGCATACTTTGATGCCCTACTTGAAGGTGAACTGACGAAGGTGTTTGAACCTATACCATACGAAGAAACTAAGTGTGGGGATCATCCCGTGAAAGTGGTGGAAGAGGAAGAACACCACAGCTGGCTCGTGGAAGTATTAGTGATAGATGAAACTTCAGAATTGATAAAACCACAGGAGAGGGCAAAGAAACGAAAAAGAAAAGATCAAAAACGGAAGAGGACCGAAGGGTTATACAAGAAGAAGAAGAAGAAGAAGAAGGAAGAGCCTTTGAATTTCAAACATGATCAGTCTTCTCATTACATGCCACGCATCAAGTTAATGCCAGGTAAGTTTAAGTTTTGGTGGTTTGACCCGTTTCAAATTTTAAAAATATTTTATAATTCCGCCGATAAATTTTTAATTATTTTTGAGGATCGGGTGGAATTAAACGGGTTAGATAGGGTCCAAGTCAAAGAGAAACCTTCTGATTAAGTTCAAGTGTGGGGAGGTTTTGTAGAGTTTATATTTTGAGTCTTTTATTTTGTACCATGAGTCTTAGCTAGTAGTTTTGAGTCAGTGTTTTGTTTAGAGTCGGTACTGCTTTGGTTTTTGCTTGTTTTTGTTTATGCAGGTTTGAATATGTACCACCCGTACTCAATCTCCATTCGGGTGATTTTGGAGCTGCTTTTCAAATTTCAAAGCATTTACCAAGCGTGCTAGTCAGAGTCAATGCCGATCGCAACCGAAATGCTATACGATCGAGCTGGATTGGACGAGAGATTTGGAGCTTACGCGTTATAAAACCAGCTAAGTCCTTTCCATTTATGCCCTTTGTCTTTTATTTTTTCTTATTTATTTTTAGTTTTTGAGTCGGTTTCCATCCTACATTGAGGGCAATGTAGAGTTTAAGTGTGGGGATGGGAAACTATCGTTTAGTGTCGTTAGTATAGTTATTTGAGTCATAAAAAGTCGAAAAATACAAAAAAATTAAAAAAATAGAAAATCCAAAAAATTAAAAAAAAATCAGAAAATGTCTTTTGAAATAAGAAGTTTGCAAACTAAAAAGCGGAAAATGACTTAAAAGTCGGGTTTTTGTTCGGGTTCAAATAATAATAATATGAGATAAAACAATTGAGCTTGTGTCTAGTTTGGGATGTGCGGGTAGGCTCGATTCGGTTCTAGGTTCCTTTGATCTTAAATATACCTAATTGTCGGTCTACTAGTGGGTTCTCATCTAGGGAAAGTGGGGAAATTGAAACCGCCAATAATAGTATAAGGGATGCCGTTATAAGTTAAGATCGTTAGAGGTTCTTGTCATTATCTCGTTGAAAAAGGGAAGTAGCGCATGCCTATGTAATCTTGGTTGGGGATAGAGACTCTACAACCAGAAAACCTCTAGGATGTGTAAAGTTGAAAAAAAAAAGAGCTAGAAACTAAATGAAAGTAGCGCATTTCTATGTAGTCTGGGTTGGGGATAGTGACTTTACAGCCGGATTACCGCTAGGATGTGTGAAATCGACCTTGCAAAGAAAATAAAAAGTACTGAAGCCTAAGTAATCCGAGTTGGGGATAGCGCCTCTACAACCGGAATGCCTCTGGGTTAGGGAAAGCAACGTCAACGCTCAAAAAAAAATGATGAGAAAAAAAAATAATAAGAATAGATTTGATTCTAAACTCTCTTGATCTTGGTATAAGGCGGTTAGGAAATGGACCAATGGTTGTTCCTTTTGTCCTATAAGCTTGAGGGGGGATTAGGTGGACTTGCGATTCTTAGCGTGAGACCCTAGGTGGATTGACCATAATTGAACTAAATTGCATGATAAGGACTTGGAACCGGGTTTGGGTTTAAGAGGACAAAAATACTTGCAATCGCGGCTAACACAAGTTTCAGTTTTTAATAAGAAATTTAAGCTTTTGTCCCGAATGATTATTCTGTCTATGATTCTGTTTTGCATAATTCTTTTTCGGGGACGAAAAAATGTTAAGTGTGGGGATATTTGATAACTGGTAAAATACACATATTTGTCCCGTGTAAATTGTATAATTATTGTATAGGTTTTATTTATTTTTATTTAGTTTTAGTGCTTTATTATATTATTTTTTGTTGGGCCAGGTTCTGGTGCAAATGGAGCAAAAACGGGTGATATGAAAATGACCAGCCAGTTGGGCAGAGTGGGCGCCAGTGACTAGATTAAAATTCACCGCTATTTTCTGTGAGTCGGTCGGGGCCACTATCTCTATTTTATAAGTTATAGGGCTGCCACAAAAAATATATATATATTTGGATCGAGAGAAAGGGTTAAGCCCACATCAATTTATAGTTTTATAATTTGAGCTCGTCTACTTTATTAGTATTGGGTCGCATGAAGTTTGGACTGCTAAGATACTCATAAGAAGAAAAAGCTGGACATATAACATCATCATTAACATCAATGAAAAGGAAAAAAGAATTGTTTTTTTAGTGGGGGCACCAAGAATAAAAGTCTACGTGAATTTTGATGAGATTAGGCCATTTATCAATGTTATGATTAGGAATTGAATGGTAAAATTACTTGGAGGAAAATTCATCCTATTAAATCAAACATCAGAATTAATATCGTACATCATATTCTGGACGAAGAGAAGGCTGAATGTTACAAGGAATGGGCCGCCAAAGACAAAGCCCAGCAGATATTGCATGGAACATTGATTTTGGGCCTTTTTGGAAAATATACACATTATTAATCCAAAGAGATCAATTGGATACAGATTGCAACACATAAAACGAAAACTAAATTGGGCAGACATTATTTTCTTGGACGTGAAGGAACTGGAATAATATATATCAAATCTTACGAACAGAAGGGAGGAGTTAGACGCAATATCAGAGGCGACATCATCAGACGCACGAAGAGGACTTTTGGGAGCTTCTTTTTGAAGGCATTCAAGGCGGCGGGAATCATCGAGATCGAACGGGAAGTTGGAGAGCAAGAGATTAACGGGTTTTTCTACTCGATTTCTTTAGTTTTCTATTTTTCTTGTTTGATATCAATGAATTCTTGTTCTAGACCTTGTTTGATTGTTTTTAAGACCATGTTTTCTGGCTAAACACTTTTAACTACCTAGGCATGACAATGGTTTAATAAAGATTTGATTTTTATTCGGTTTTTATGTGGTTTATGGGTTTTCTTGTATTGTAAACGACTATGGAATTTTAACTTGGTGTATATGCATGCTTGATATTGTTTGATCGCTGTTTATTGCTTCGTATAATCCTTGGTGACGGTCTTTATCACATAATAGGGTTGTGCTAGGGTTTTAGATTTTAGTGAGTGTCTATGTCACGT
>JARYGA010060549.1:0-39878 GCA_030545235.1 Helianthus tuberosus | reverse complement strand
CTACCTATATGGTACCAAGTGTACGATCTTCACCGATCATAGGAGCCTACAGCATATCTTTAATCAGAAGGAACTTAATATGCGTCAACGCCGATGGGTAGAACTTCTCAACGATTATGACTGTGAGATTCGTTATCACCCAGACAAAGCAAATGTTGTTGCCGACGCACTTAGCAGTCGGAGCTATCTGCTTAGCACTCGTAATGTTCAAGCCCAGCACAACATCGAAACTCTCATCCGCGACGCTCAACACGCATGTTTCAACGAACGCACCTTGAAGAAAGAAAGAATCTACCACGATGGAGCCCAGCTCGTGAGCAAATCAAATGGGATATTCCACTTTTTAGACCGTGTTTGGATTCCCAAGCGAACCAATTTGCGACAGATTATCATGGACGAAGCCTATAAATCTCGGTACTCTATTCATCCCGGTGCCGACAAAATGTATCAGGATCTTCGCTATAAGTACTGGTGGCCGGGTATGAAAAGCGATATCGCTCTCTACGTCGGAAAATGCCTAACTTGTGCTAGGATCAAGGCTGAACATCAAAGACCCTCTGGCTTGCTCGAACAACCACCAATTCCCATGTGGAAGTGGGAGAGCATAGCTATGGATTTCATAACCAAGCTTCCACCCACGTCATCAGGTCACGACAGCATATGGGTTGTGGTCGACCGATTGACTAAATCAGCTCACTTTCTGCCCATACGAGAAGACTACAAGGTGGAACGATTAGCCCGAATCTACACCGACGAGATCATTTGTAATCATGGAACGCCTCGTGACATCATCTCCGACCGTGATGCTCGGTTTACTTCACGATTGTGGGACACGTTTCAGACGGCACTCGGTACAACGCTTAATCTAAGTACTGCTTTCCACCCACAAACCGACGGTCAGACTAAAAGAACGATCCGTACACTTGAAGACATGCTCCGTGCGTGTGTTCTAGACTTTGGTGGTAATTGGGATAAACACCTGCCGTTAGTCGAATTCTCGTATAACAGTACCTATCATTCTAGCATCGAGATGGCACCTTTCGAGGCATTGTACGGAAGAAGATGTCGATCGCCTATTGTATGGCACGAGATCGGTCACTCGCAACTAACCGGTCCTGAGCTACTACAAGAAACGACAGACAAAGTTTTCCAAATCAGAAACAACCTGGTGAAAGCTAGGGATCGACAGAAGGTTTACGCCGATAAAAAGCGCAAGCCCCGTGAATTTGGCGTTGGTGACTACGTACTCCTAAAGGTATCACCTTGGAAGGGTGTAGTCCGATTCGGCAAGAAAGGGAAACTCGCGCCTCGATATGTTGGACCTTTTAAGATTCTGGAAAGGATCGGAAAAGTTGCCTACAAACTCGAATTACCGGAGGAACTTAGTAACGTCCACCCGACTTTCCACGTGTCAAACCTCCGAAAGTGCATCGCCGACCACGACTTACACGTCTCACTAGACGATCTACAAGTGAACGAAACATTACACTTCGTGGAAAAGCCTGTCGAAATCATGGATCGCAAAACCATGCAGCTCAGGCGCTCACGCATTCCTATTGTGAAGGTCCGATGGGAAGGCAAACGAGGCGCAGAGTTCACTTGGGAACTCGAAAGCGACATGAAGGCAAAATACCCGCAGTTGTTCCAAGAGAAAGCTTAGATAGAGAAAGTCCTCACGTGATTCACGGTGGTTGTAGCAGCTTCCAGCTTAATTTCGGGACGAAATTCCCTAAACAAGAGGAGGTTGTAACACCCCGTGTTTTCGTAAGTGAAAGTCAAAGTCAAGGTCAAAGTCAACGACCGATTTCGCGCAACTTGACTTGTAGAAATGTCTTTATTTTATTTATATTATGTGGAGTAAGTGTTGTTTATTGCAATAATCGAATGGTGTTAATCATCACTCGATCGACCTACGACTGTGAACTATAGGAAGTAACAATGCGATAAAGTTAATCAAGCTATACTAATCGAATCGACATCGAATCGTAACTCGTAATTTTTACTTGTTATTTATACGTGTGTGTGTGCCTTACGTGTTACCTGTGCATGTTTACTTATGTTATGTTGTGGTAATCAAGCGAACTCAATCGAACTCGAAATCTAACTCGAATGCTACCGAACTCGAACTCAAATCACAATCGAAGTAGCTGAGACTGAAAGTAATTTGACTAGGAAACCCTATCGGATCGAACCGTTCGCAACCAAAATCGAAATATCGGGAATCGTCGCGGAAAACGCTCGAAAGGGGCGACTGATCGATCAGGCTTCCCAGCCGATCGAACAGCCAGCCGAACGGACTGCTGTCCGATCAGACAGGTTGTCCGATCGAGCTGCCAGCCGATCGGCCAGCCCTTTCCTCTTTTGTCATCCTATAAATACCCCTGTCATTGTCATCCTTTCCAGTTTTGGAAACCCTTGTTCAACCAGCACGCTCAACTCGCCTTTTCTCAGATTTCTCTCGATTCCGGAAAGTTTTCGTCCTAAATCTTGTACTTTCTTGATCTATACACACTCCTACACCTTTCTATCTTTCAAATCTAAACTTTTAACCGTGAAATCATCAAGAATCAAGTGTTCTAGGATGATGTCATCATGGGTTCTTGAAGAACTTCATGTTTTGGCCTCAATCCACCAAGAATGACTTGAATCTAGCCAATTCCACATAAACAAACAAGGATCTTTCCTAGATCTAAACATATATACAGTGACAAGGGCAGAAAGAAGGATTTACCAACCTTCCTTCAACTCTTTGTCACTCAGTAACCTAGAACCAGTAGAAACGGAACCTGAGCCGGTTTACAAATCACTTCAGTGGTTATACGGCTCAAGATCTGGGTTCTATCCACGAGGTTAACCGACTCCGAGTTAAATGTTAAACTTCGTTCTGAACAGACCACCGGCCGGATTTGGGTGATTCCTGTCCGACCCGGGAAACCAAGTAAGGACGAGGCACCTATGATTTTACTCGCTGTCAAAACACCTCGATAAAACGACACACGAACAGAACGACCAAGGTGTTAGACGCAAGGCTGATCAGGTCAGGATGCTGACCAATCGGACTGCTGTCCGAACGGACAGCCAGCCGAACGGATAAACCAGCCGATCGACTGGTCAGCCGATCGGCAAGCACATGGTCCCACACAAACAACATGTTTTGAAGAATGGTATTGAACGAACTGTTGTTCGATCGAACTACTGTCCGATCGGATTACTCTTCGGATCATGAGATACTATGCTGCAACACTTAAACAATTTTCAACACGTTCAATGCACTAGAAGTGCCACCCGATCGAACAGCCGTCCGATCAGGTGACACCCTGTTGTCCGATCGAACAGCGGTTATGCTGCTCGATCGAGCAACCATCCGATCCACTGAATAACATCTTGCGATTCATTAAAGTCTTTGACTTGTTGACTTTCCAACCGATCGAACATCTGTCCGATCGAACACCTGCCCGATCGAACATCTGTCCGATCCAAAGGCTTAACCTTGAAACTCTGTTGAATGCCTAACCGATCGGGCTGCCGGCCGATCGAACAGCCGTCCGATCGACCGACCTGAAAGGCAAAGGTACTTCAATGTTTTCAAAATGCTACAACGAAAACTTCAAAGGTCAAGCCATCATACACAAACACATCCTTCTCAAAGGGAGGAACAATCCACTCGTACAGCCATCAGATCGGCCTACCGACCGACCGAACAGCAGACCGTATGGACTGCCAGCCGAACGGTCAGCCGTCCGATCGGACTGCCGTCTGATCGACTAGCTGTCCGACTCCCCAGCACTTGTTTCCTGTTTTACGTTTCTCTTATCATTATGCTATCAAATCTATTCAGGCTAACCGTATTCGCTAAGCGCTCCCTTCAATCCATAAATCACTATGAGTATACTCGATCCCTTTTTGCTTTAAGCACCCTTGGGTGTTACATACGTTACGAATATTCAAACTACAATTATCACACTACTCAAACTATTTGAACGCTAACCGTTAATGCATGTTATACGTGGCTCATGAATGCTTGTTTGTTATGTTTACACATGGAATACTGTCTACCTGCCTTAGCAACGATAGTACTATAGTTTGGACTCAGCACCCGTTCTCACGGGGGTTGCTAAGGATCTTTTACTTGCATGGATTACAGTGGTAGTCATGTATTGCGAACTGCCTCAGGCAGTCAACCCGCAGTCATTGGTTTCGATGGATCTATGTCGATAACTAACGTGCTTCATTTCACTATGTGTACGTGCTGGTTATGCGTAAACGAATTCGAACTCTATATGCTATTATCAAACTTGTATGCTCACCTTTACATTTTATATATTGACTTTATTTTAACATATGTGACAGGTGCTTAGGAAGTTTACATGCTTAGCATGCTGTGAACTTGAGGCTAGGAAAGGTCTAGGATGCTCTCTGCGCTGTGATGAAATCGAAGCTAGGAAATGGGGTCCTAGAAACCAATAAACAAACTACTTTTATTTGAATCTGAGTTGTCGAAACAGGATAATTGTCTTGATGTTTATCTGTAATAATTTGATTACTATTTGAGACATGGTATGGGACATGTTAGCTTAAATTAAATGGTAATGATTGTTGTTATGGAAACTTCTGGACAATCTGTTTCGCTCAGTGCCATGCCCCGATGATTTCCGCCATCGGTTGGGGTGTGACAGTCCGAAATGCGCGAACTCTCGACCCAACTCCAGGAATTACTTGAAAAAGGCTTCATTCGCCCGAGCACCTCTCCTTGGGGCGCGCCAGTCCTCTTCGTCAAAAAGAAGGACGGGTCATTCAGGATGTGCATCGACTATCGGGAATTGAACAAGTTAACTATCAAGAACCGCTATCCCCTACCTCGCATCGACGATTTGTTCGATCAACTACAAGGCGCTACGTGTTTCTCCAAGATCGACCTACGTTCGGGATATCATCAACTACGTATTCAAGAAGAGGATATACCCAAAACCATGTTTCGTACTCGATACGGCCATTATGAATTCGTTGTCATGCCTTTTGGTCTAACCAACGCACCAGCGGTTTTCATGGATCTGATGAATCGCGTGTGTAAACCATATCTCGACCGTTTCGTCATCGTATTCATCGACGATTTCTTGATCTATTCCAAATCGAAAGCCGAACACGCGCAACATCTACGTTTGGTTCTCGAGTTACTCCAGGGGAACCAACTCTATGCCAAGTTCTCCAAGTGCGAATTCTGGTTAGGGGAAGTTCAATTTCTGGGTCACATTGTTAATAGTCAGGGTATTCACGTCGATCCTGCGAAGATTGAAGCAGTCAAGAGTTGGGTTACGCCTAAGAACCCGTCCGAAGTCCGCTATTTTCTCGGGCTAGCAGGCTATTATCGACGATTTATCGAAGGATTCTCGAAAATTGCGGTACCACTTACCTCTCTTACGCATAAAGATCAGTCTTTTGTCTGGGGAACCAAACAAGAGTCTGCCTTTCGAACCCTCAAACACATGCTTTGCAATGCTCCTGTTCTCACATTGCCCGACGGAAACAATGATTTCATTGTCTACTGTGATGCTTCCAACCTTGGTCTCGGTTGTGTTCTCATGCAACGGGACAAGGTCATAGCTTACGCATCTCGTCATCTCAAAATCCACGAAAAGAACTATATAACCCATGATCTCGAGCTAGGCGCAGTTGTTTTTGCATTAAAGATTTGGTGACACTACCTGTATGGTACCAAGTGTACGATCTTCACCGATCATAGGAGCCTACAGCATATCTTTAATCAGAAGGAACTTAATATGCGTCAACGCCGATGGACAGAACTTCTCAACGATTACGACTGTGAGATCCGTTATCACCCAGGCAAAGCAAATGTTGTTGCTGACGCACTTAGTAGACGGAGCTATCTGCTTAGCACTCGTAATGTTCAAGCCCAACATGATCTCGAAACTCTCATCCGCGACGCTCAACATGCATGTTTCAACGAACGCACCTTGAAGAAAGAAAGAATCTACCACGATGGAGCCCAGCTTGTGAGCAAATCTAACGGGATATTCCACTTTTTAGACCGAATTTGGATTCCCAAGAGAACCAATTTGCGACAAATTCTGATGGACGAAGCCCATAAATCTCGGTACTCTATTCAACCCGGTGCTGACAAAATGTACCAAGACCTTCGTTATAAGTACTGGTGCCCGGGCATGAAAAGGGATATCGCTCTCTACGTCGGAAAATGCCTAACTTGTGCTAGGATCAAGGCTGAACATCAAAGAGCCTCTGGCTTGCTCGAGCAACCACCAATTCCCATGTGGAAGTGGGAGAGCATAGCTATGGATTTCGTAACCAAGCTACCACCCACGTCATCAGGCCACGACAGCATTTGGGTAATAGTCAACCGTTTGACTAAATCAGCTCACTTTCTGCCCATACGAGAAGACTATAAGGTAGAACGATTAACCCGAATCTACACCGACGAGATCATTTGTAATCATGGGACGCCTCGGGACATCATCTCTGATCGTGATGCTAGGTTTACTTCGCGATTGTGGGAAGTGTTTCGAAAGGCACTCGGTACAACGCTTAATCTAAGTACTGCTTTCCACCCACAAACCGACGGTCAGACTGAAAGAACGATCCGTACCCTTGAAGACATGCTCCGTTCGTGTGTTCTAGACTTCGGTGGTAATTGGGATAAACACCTGCCGTTAGTCGAATTCTCGTATAACAATAGCTATCATTCTAGCATCGAGATGGCACCTTTCGAGGCACTATACGGAAGAAGATGTCGGTCGCCTATTGTGTGGCACGAGATCGGTCATTCGCAACTAACCGGCCCGGAGCTACTACAAGAAACGACAGACAAAATTTTCCAAATCCGAGACAACCTGGTGAAAGCTCGGGATCGACAGAAAGTTTACGCCGATAAAAAGCGCAAGCCCCGTGAATTTGGCATTGGTGACTACGTACTCCTAAAGGTATCACCTTGGAAGGGTGTGGTCCGATTCGGCAAGAAAGGGAAACTCGCGCCTCGATATGTTGGACCTTTTAAGATTCTGGAAAGGATCGGAAAAGTCGCCTACAGACTCAAACTACCGGAGGAACTTAACAACGTCCACCCGACTTTCCACGTGTCAAACCTCCGAAAGTGCATCGCCGACCATGACTTGCATGTCTCTCTAGACGATCTACTAGTGAACGAAACATTACACTTCGTGGAAAAGCCTGTCGAAATCATGGATCGCCAAACCATGCAGCTCAGGCGCTCATGCATTCCTATTGTGAAGGTCCGATGGGAAGGCAAACGTGGCGCAGAGTTCACTTGGGAGCTCGAAAGCGACATGAAGGCAAAGTACCCGCAGTTGTTCCAGGAGAAAGTCTAGATAGAGAAAGTCCTCACGTGATTCATGGCGGTTGTAGCAGCCTCCAGCTAAATTTCGGGACGAAATTCCCTAAACAAGGGGAGGCTGTAACACCCTGTGTTTTCGTAAGTGAAAGTCAAAGTCAAGGTCAAAGTCAACGACCGATTTCGCGCAACTTGACTTGTAGAAATGTCTTTATTTTATTTATATTATGTGGAGTAAGTGTTGTTAATTGCAATAATCGATGAGTATCAATCGTGTTCCAATCGACCTACGACTGTGAACTATAGGAAGTAACAATGCGATAAAGTTAATCAACTAACAATCAAGCTAAGTTAATTGAATCGACATCAATTCGCAACTCGAGACACGTACTTTTACTTATCATTATACGTGTGTGTGTGCCTTACGTGTTACCTGTGCATGTTTATTTATGTTGTGTTATGTAATCAAGCAAACTCAATCGAAACTCGAATGCTATCGAACTCGAACTCAAATCACAATTGAACCATGATAGATAGTGGGAAAGAGATTACGCTAAATACGAAGTAGTTGAGACTGAAAGTAATCTGACTAGGAAACCCTATCGTATCGAACCGCTCGCAATCGAAATCGAAATATCGGAAATCGTCGCGCAAAACACTCGAAAGGGGCGACTGATCGACCAGACTTCCCAGCGATCGAACAACCAGCTGAACGGACCGCTGTCCGATCGGACAGGCTGTCCGATCGAGCTGCCAGCCGATCGGCCAGCCCTTTCCTCTTTTGTCATCCTATAAATACCCCTGTCATTATCACCCTTTACCACTTTTGGAAACCTCTGTTCGACCAGCACGCTCAACTCGCCTTTTTCTCAGATTTCTCTCGATTCCGGTAAGTTTTCGTCCTAAATCTTGTACTTTCTTGATCTATACACACTCCTACACCTTTCTATCTTTCAAATCTAAGCTTGTAACCGTGAAATCATCAAGAATCAAGTGTTCTAGGATGATGTCATCATGAGTTCTTGAAGAACTTCATGTTTTGACCTCAATCCACCAAGAATGACTTGGATCTAGCCGATTTCCACATAAACAAACAAGGATCTTTCCTAGATCTAAACATATACACAGTGACAAGGGCGGAAAGACAGATTTACCAACCTTCCTTCAACTCTTTGTCACTCAGTAACTCCAAACCAGTAGAAATGGAACCTGAGCCGGTTTACAAATCACTTCGGTGGTCATACGGCTCAAGATCTGGATTCTATCTACGAGGTTAACCGACTTCGGGTCAAATGTTAAACTCCGTTCCGAACAGACCACCGACCGGATTTGGGTGATTCCTGTCCGACCCGGGAAAGCAAGTAAGGACGAGGCACCTATGGTTTTACTCGCTGTAAAAAATACCTCGATAAAACGACAAACAAACAGAACAACCAAAGTGTTAGACACAAGGCTGATCAGGTCAGGATGCTGACCGATCGGACTGCTGTCCGAACGGACAGCCAGCCGATCGGATAGTCAGCCGATCGACCGGCCAGCCGATCGGCTAGCTCTTGGCCCCACATAATCAACTTGTTTTGAAGAATGGTATTGAACGAACTGTTGTTCGATCGAACTATTGTTCGATCAGATTACTCTTCGGATCATGAAATACTATGCTTCAATACTTAATCAATTTTCAACATGTTCAATGCACTAGAAGTGCCACCCGATCGAACAGCCGTCCGATCAGGTGACACCCTGTTGTCCGATCGAACAGCAGTTGTGCTATTCGATCGATCAACCATCCGATCCGTTGTATCACACTTTACATTCATTAAAGTCTTTGACTTGTTGACTTGCCAACCGATCGAACACCTGTCCGATCGAACACCTGTCCGATCGAACACCTGTCCGATCCAAAGGCTAAACCTTGAAATTCTGTTGAATGCCTAACCGATCGGGCTGCCGACCGATCGAACAGCCGTCCGATCGACCGACCTGAAAGGCAAAGGTACTTCAATGATTTCAAAATGCTACAACGAAAACTTCAAAGGTCAAACCATCATACACAAACACATCCTTCTCAAAGGAAGTAACAATCCACTCGAACAGCCATCCGATCGGCCTATCGACCGACCGAACAGCAGACCGTACGGACTGTCAGCCAAACGGTCAGCCGTCCGATCGAACTGCCGTCCGATCGACCAGCTGTCCGACTCCTCAATACTTGTTTCCTGTTTTATGTTTCACTTATCGTTATGCTACCGAATCTATTCAGGCTAACCGTATTCGCTAAACGCTCCCTTCAATCCATAAATCACTGTGAGTATACTCGACCCCTTTTTGCTTTAAGCACATTTGGGTGTTACATACGTTACGAATATTCAAACTACAATTATCACACTACTCAAACTATTTGAACGCTAACCGTTAATGCATGTTATACGTGGCTCATGAATGCTTGTTTGTTATGTTTACACATGGAATGCTGTCTACCTGCCTTAGCAACGATAGTACTATAGTTTGGACTCAGCACCCGTTCACACGGGGGTTGTTAAGGATCTTTTACTTGCATGGATTACGGTGGTAATCGTGTATTGCGAACTGCCTCAGGCAGTCAACCCACAGTCATTGGTATCGATGGATCTATGTCGATAACTAACGTGCTTCATTTCACTATGTGTACGTGCTGGTTATGCGTAAACGAATTCGAACTCTATATGCTATTAACAAACTTGTATGCTCACCTTTACATTTTATGTATTGACTTTATTTTAACGTATGTGACAGGTGCTTAGGAAGTTTACATGCTTAGCATGCTGTGAACTTGAGGCTAGGAAAGGTCTAGGATGCTCTCTGCGCTGTGATGAAATCGAAGCTAGGAAATGGGGTCCTAGAAACCAATAAATAAACTATTTCTATTTGAATCTGAGTTGTCGGAACAGGATATTTGTCTTGATGTTTACCTGTAATAATTAGTTTACTATTTGAGACATGGTATGGGACATGTTAACTTAAATTGAATGGTAATGATAGTTGTTATGGAAACTTCTGGACAAGCTGTTTCGCTCAGTGCCATGCCCCAATGATTCCGCCATCGGTTGGGGTGTGACAATCATCACCTCCATCAGAGTTGCTACCAGAATATTGATCATAATACTGACCCTCGTTATACTGTGGCTGCTGATACGGATCATCGTAATATGGCTGATTATCATAACAATTCAAAGAATACCCATGTGAAAAATATGGTTGTGACTACACAAAAGGGTTAGCATAACATTGTGCAGAGGACCCCTCATATTATGGGCAATTAACAGTAAAATGAGGCCCTCCACAAATTTCACACATATTTACAAGACTCAAGAAAAATAAAAGACACGGACAATTAGACTCCTACGACTCAAACAAACAAATAGTACGTATGATATCAGTTAAGTCCAAATAAAGTAATCAACGCGATTGCCAAAGGGTCCCCGGCAACGGCGCCAAAAACTTGATGTGCACGAAGTGGTCAAATAAAAACAACTAAAATTAACCCTAATCTAGACACTCTAAGCTTTAAATTTATAAACTTAGACTCGATCTAAAACTAAAACCACACAACCGGCAAGTGTACCGATCAATGTAGTAAAGCTAGAGTAAGTCCGAGTATCGAACCCACGAGACACTAAGGATTACGCTAAGACTCTATCTAGACTATGACTGAAACGACTTAACTAAATGTTTAAAATACCAGTAGAAGAACCCGACACGTCTTCATGTTACGGAGAATGTTCTAGAAATTGAAGGAAAATGAAAAGATTTGTTGAAATCGAATTTGACAACTATGACAGCTTATTAAAAGTAGCAATCACCTCCGATCATTTCCTGGTCAAATCACACACTATAAAGTTTAAAGTTATCGTGTGTTGTAATTTGGAAAGATGACCGAATAGAGATCTGAATAACAAACTGTGGAGAACTTGTTTGTGTCGGGTTCTTCTGCTAGTTACTCGATCAACGGACTGATCGGTAACGTTACTCTACTTTGGCTCCGATTTAAGCGACGTGTTCCGATCAATGTTGTTAAAGGTGATGAAGAGTTTAGAAACCCTAGAATGATGGTGTTTTTACCAGAAAAAACGTTATACTTGAAAAAACATACTTATATACGGCTCGTATACAGTTATACGGCCTGTATGCATTTGGTAACATCAAAAACCTACCAAAATAATTCCATTAAGCCGTAAACGTTTTACAAATCGTATAAGAATGTATACGGCTCGTATAACTATATACGGCCCGTATATAATAAAATCAAAAAAACATTCTCTGCGCATTTTCTAATTCAAACACATTCTATACGGGCCGTATGTGTTGTATACGGGCCCGTATACACTAGGGATGTGAAAATAAGATATAGTGGGTTTGGGAAAAGGGGACCCAATATTAAATCTTAAATATTGATCCCGTTACAATTCCAAAATATTCGATCCACGTTTAGCCCAATCCATAATGTCCTCAAACTCCAAAACACCAGCCCACACATCATGCAAAATCATGCCACGTGCACGACGCGTGGCGAAACCTAAGCAACGTCATACTTCCATATATGACACCTTTTGTTGTGTACATACATATTCTAGAGAGAGAAACAACAGAAATTTAGAGAGAGAGAGAGAGAAAATGGACCCCCAACAGCCTAAGCAGGAAGACCCGAAACTAGAAGGTTTACCGGTGGAAAGCAGTCCGTACACGCAGTACAAAGACTTGGAAGACTACAAAGAGAAGGGGTACGGTACACACGGCCACCAGGAGGTGAAGCCCGGCCGTGGAGCAGCTGCCTCCACGGACGCCCCTACAGCTACTGGTGGCACGTTGTTGCCGACTTAATCTACCAAGGGAAGTGATCCTGACGCCGCCGCTACTACGGCCACCGATACCGTCAACAAATACGGGGTGTCTTAGAATATTTTGGGTTGTACGATGTTTTGAGGGGTAGGGATTTGGTGTTGTATGCTTAATAATAATAAAAGCTTTTAAACTAGCTGTTGTATACGTGATTAAGTTTAATTCATATTTTAGTATGAAGATGTATGTGACAAAGTTTAATGTGTTTTGAGAAATGAATATGTTCTTGCTAATGGTACGATGGGTTAGACCGTGGGGTATGGGGGGTTTGGGTTGGGGCATTTGTTGACACGTGAAATAGGAGCCCCCACCATCAAAACCCACGCCCATGGGGTATGGTGGGGTTGGGTTGGGTTGGGCTTCGGTTGAGTGCACCGCGTGGCAGATTGTTAAAAAAATAATACAAAAAGAGCAAGCCGATAAGAGCAAGCCAGCTAGCATGTCCCCCCGCCCCACGCCCGGCTTAAAAGCCAAGCCCCAAGGGTCACGTCCCAACCCAAGCCCACCCGGGGTGGTACCTTGGGCGTTTTCCCCCAATCCACGCCCAAACCCCCGCCCCATACCCCATAGCCTTAGGACTTGTGTTCGATTTAAATAATTGGAAATTTAAGATGGAAATAAAAGAGGTCAATCATGTGCGATAACGTACATTTATCGTAATTATGTATTAATATTTCATATATCAAATTCAAAGACAAGGCAAATCTCGATGGCAACAAAGATTCATATGCAAATATTTTGTTTGTGGTTCTTAAACCCAACATACTTCCTCTATACATTTGGTATTTTGTTTGTGGTTATTAAAACTAATACTTCTTTTATACATTTGGTATTTGGTTATTAAAATACTTCTATACATTTTGTTAATACAGAGTGGCAGATCTTGACCAAAAGTTCTGCGAGGGCGGAAAGTAATGGAATTTTTAGGCAAAGGGGGAGAATAGTATATCACCATGGTTTGATTTAGAAGAGTTCGGGCTTGACTTGTGTACTTTTTATGGGAGGATATTTTCTTTTACCATGGTTTGATTTAGGAGAGTTTGGGCTCAACCCGTGTCTATTTTTTAGGAGAGTATTTCACCATGGTTTGATTTTGGAGAGTTTGGGCTCAACTCGCGTCTTTCTTTTAGGAGAGTTTGGGGTTGAGTTGATGATTTTGCCATAGTTTGATTTAGGGGATTGACTCCTGTTTATTTTTGGGCTTGAGGTAGTGTGAATAAAGAGGAATAATTGTGAATGTTTCGCATGCCTCAACAGGAGGATGCAACTGAATATATAGAAACAATACTTACACATAGGTACAAAAAGAATAACAAAATTACAGAGTACACACACAAGTATTTAAACATTAACATCCCCCGCAAGCGAAACGGTGGTGGACTAATGCGAAGTTTGTCACGGAAGAATTCAAATTGATGACGTGAGAGACTTTTGGTGAAGATGTCCGCAACCTAAAGCTTGGTCGGAATGAAGCAAGTAGACAACTTCCTTGAGGCAACTAGTTCCCGAATGAAGTGGAAGTCGAGGTCAATGTGCTTGGAGCGTTTGTTGGAAACTGGATTCTGAGTGAGGAAGAGGGCGCTTTTATTATCACAGAGAAGAGTCGGACGATCAGGAGGGAGAGCATGAAGTTCTCGTAGCAAATGTGATATCCAAACTAGTTCAGCAGCAGTGCTGGCCATTGCCTGATACTCAGATTCACAGCTGGAACGTGAAACAGTGGCTTGTTTCTTAGCACTCCATGAGACAAGGTTGCCACCTAAAAATATGGAGTACCCAAAGGTGGAGCGACGAGTGTCAAGACAACGAGCCCAATCAGCATCAGAGTACCCAATGATCTTCGTCTGAGTTGGACGTGAGAATACAAGACCAAAATTAACCGTTCCCTTGACATACCGAAGTATGCGTTTGACATTCTGAAGATGATCAATACTGGGGTTTTGTAGGAATTGGCTCACATGATTCACCGCATACGAAATATCTGGTCTAGTGATGGTCAGGTACTGAAGTGCACCAACGAGAGACCTGTAAAAGGCAGAATCTTTGTATGGAACTCCATCTTTAACAAAGGACGCATTTGTAGATAAAGGAGTGGGAGTAGGCTTGCAATTAAGAAGGCCCGCACGTTCCAAAATGTCATGAGCATATTTGGTTTGGCTTAAAAACAAGCCACTTGGCTTGTAAACAACTTCAAGTCCCAAAAAATAGTTTAGATTGCCAAGGTCTTTAATTGCAAATTCTTTGTTTAGGATGGATATGAAGTTGGATATGACAGATTTCTGATTGCCTGTAAGAACGAGATCATCAACGTAAACTAAAAGGTACATAACACATCCATCACTCTTGAACACAAACAAGGAGGTGTCGGCACGACTACAAACAAAGCCATTTGATAATAGAAATGCACTAAGTCTATGAAACCAAGCCGTAGGAGCTTGTTTAAGGCCATATAGGGCTTTGTTTAACCTTCATACGTGATTTGGGAATCGTGGATCCGCAAATCCGGGTGGTTGGTCCATAAAAATAGTCTCATTAATTTGGCCATGCAAAAAAGCATTATTGACGTCCAACTGGTGCAAATCCCAGTTGTTAATAACCGCAAGTGACAAGACAATGCGAATTGTTGAGGCTTTAACAACCGGACTGAACGTGTGGTGATAATCCAACCCAGGTATTTGACTAAACCCCTGAGCTACAAGGCGAGCCTTATATCGATCTATGTTACCATCTGCTTTATGCTTAATCCGAAACAACCATTTAGACCCAACAATGTTTTGATCACATGGGCGGGGTACAAGAGACAACGTATTGTTGTTGGAAAGGACCGATAATTCTTTGTTCATAGCCTCAACCCACTGAGGATGTTTTAGAGCACTTTTGTATGTTTTAGGTGTGACACTTGAGAACAAAGTCGAATATAGAGGATGCGTTTGGGTATAAGTAGAGTAGGTACGGTGTTTGGGTTTAAAGATACCAGACTTGGAGCAAGTCGTCATAGGGTGAGTGGAGTTGTTGGTGACTGGTTGAGGGTTTTGAGGAAGGTCACCATGAGGGTTAGGCTGTATCGGGGAATCAGAGTGAGTTGGTTCGGGTTGGGTATGGGTATGGGTGTGGGTGTGGGTCGGAGTTTGTATCGAGTCTGGGATGGCGGAAGAGGGTGGTTCGGCTGGGCCGAGAGAAGTGGGTTGAGTAGTTGGAGTTGGCGTGATATGGGGTGGTTGGGTAGGATTGGGTTGGGTAGTAGTGAGAGGAACACTTTGGGCTAAAGTGGGTTCATTAACACAAAGGCCACAAGGTGGATTAGTAGGCTGAGGTTCTAGGATGGTTGGAGGAGGTGTGTCACAATGATGTGGAGCTGGAAAGTCATCACAGTATGTTTGCCAGGGAAATAAATGATTATTTTGAAGGATATCCCCATCCTTTATGGGAAAAGTATGTTCATCGAATCGAACATGTCTAGTAATAAACGTGCGTAATGAGACCGGTTCGAAACATTTATAGCCTTTGTATTGAGTATTGTATCCCAAGAAAATGCATGGAAGGCTTCGTGGTGAGAGTTTGTTCTCCGAATAGTGATGGAGATACGGGTAAACACGGCACCCAAAAGCCTTAAAATTGTCATAAGTGGGTTTAATTTTGAAAAGTTGTTCAAATGGAGATCGACCGTTTAAGACCAATGAAGGCAATCGATTAATAGTGTATACGGCAGTACAAAAAGCATCAACCCAAAAAGATGGTGGCATGTTGGAATTAAATAAAAGGGCTAAGCCGGTTTCAACCACATGTCTATGTTTTCTTTCTGCTCGTCCGTTCTGTGGGGGTGTATACGGGCAAGACAGGCGATGGAAAGTTCCATTGTCCTCTAGCAATTTTTTAACTCGATTGTTTGTAAATTCCGTACCCCCGTCACTTTGAAATATTTTAATCTTTCTGGAAAATTGAGTTTGCACAAAGTTGATGAATACCATGAAGATGGATAAAAATTCAACTTTGCTTTTTAGAGGATATAGCCACGTAAACCGTGAGTGATCGTCAACAAATATGGCATAGTATCGGTATCCATCAATAGATGTAACCAGGGACGATCCCCATAGATCACAGTGTACCAAGTCAAGAGGATTGGTTGCACGTTTTTCATTTAGAGAATAAGGTAATCGTTTGCTTTTGGCCATTTCACAAGATGAGCAAATAATGGGCTTGGGCAAAATAGACGTAACATTTAAACATCCGGTTTTATTAAGAAACAAAATTGTATCAAAAGATACATGGCCCTAACGGCAATGCCATATTTCATAGGATGCTTTTAAAGAGGACTTTGAGGTAGCAGCAAAGGACTTCGGTCCATTATTCAACACATGGAGGCCATCTTCACACCGACCTTGGGCGAGCACCCTTCTCGTCGACCGATCCTGAATATAAAAATTTGGTTGCGAAAATAAAACATCCACATTGTTGTCAGTTGTTAATTTGCTAATAGAAAGGAGGTTGCGAACCATATTTAGAACAACCAACACATCATTTAAATGTATATTATGTGAAATAGAGGAGTGGCCCTTTAGAGTGACCGGAAGAGATTTACCATTTCCAAAGGTGACATTGGTGTTGCGCGAGACCGGAATGGCCTGATTTATGTTCTTTGAGGTGTTCGAGAAATGATCGGTGGCTCCCGAATCCGCGGTCCAATCCGGTAAATCCGGAATAACATTGCACTGAGTATGGAAAGCACGCGCAAGATCTTCATTAGTGTTCCCAGAATGTGAGGCGTAAGAAGCTAGATTAGGGCAGCGATTAGCATAGTGGCCATCAACATGACACAATTGGCAATGTGGTGTCCTTCTTCCACGTCCACGATTACTGTTCAAAGTCCCACGAAAGCGACCCCCTCGACCCCTGGACGGAACCGAGTGATTAGATTGAGATTGAAAAGCCACAGTTGGGTTGGGATTGGACCCATGGATGGACCGCAAGAAGAGCTCATGGTCGGCCTGAGCAAGAAGGTCTCTGAAGGTCGGCGAAGGCTTAGACGCGCGCACAGCTGTGGAAAAAGTTTCAAATGACGGGCCAAGCCCGCACAAAAACCAGTGCAGCTTGTCAGCCTCCGGAACCGGATGGCCAACGGCAGTCAATTGGTCGCACAACATCTTGAATTTTCTGCCAAAATCAGCGACAGTTAGGGTTCCTTTGCTGAGTTGGCGAAGTTGATCCTTGAGATTCTGGATGCGCTCAATGGACGTGTTGCTGTACGCATTCTCAAGAGCCAACCAAATAGAATGGGCAGTAGGAAGACCAAGAGTCTCAGCAAGGGCTTCCTCAGAGAGACTGGCATGGAGGATGAGAATGGCCTTTTGATCCTCAGAGCGCCACTTGACAAGTTCCGGGTTAGGGGAGGGTTTGTTGTCGACCAGAACTTCAGCGGCGGGGGAGCAGTGCCATCAATATGTGGCAGCAGGTCTTGACAGGCCAAGATTGGTTGCATATGATGCCTCCATATGAGGTAATTAGAGGAGGTCAGTTTGATAGTGAGCATATGGAATATTGTGTTAAGGGTGACTGGAGAATCATTGGATGAAGATGAGGCCATTGTGCCGGAAAGTCGGAAGGACATGGGGAGGCGAAAGGAGGATCACTGGCACACTGATACCATGTGAATAAAGAGAAATGATTGTGAATGTTTCGCATGCCTCAATAGGAGGATGCAACTGAATATATAGAAACAATACTTACACATAGGTACAAAAAGAATAACAAAATTACAGAGTACACACACAAGTATTTAAACATTAACAGGTAGGTTTCGGCTCATGAACACACAGGACTGCAGGAGCAACTCTTTTGTTCTGTTTCTTTGGACCAACAATTTTCTATTGGGTCATTTATAAAGACCTGAAATTTAGCTCGACTAATAAATATCATTTGGGTTTTGGTTTATTGGGATGGGCTTATTTTTGTTCCAAGCTATATGACGTTTAGCTTGAGGAGCTCTGGAGCTGGTAGTAGTGGTGCACAAAAAACCCGAACCCGGACCTGAACCCGAAAAAAAACCCGAAACCGGGTATTATAAAAACCGGGTTTTTTATACTCGAACTCGAACCTACCCATAGGATAAGGACTGGGTATTCATATTTGATCTAAAACCCGGAACCGGGTTTTTTTATACCTGGTTTATACCCGAAACCCGGTTTTTATAAATACCCGGAACCAGTTTTTATAAATACCCAGAACCGGGTTTTATAAATACCCGGAACTGGGTTTTTTTTATACCCGGTTATATAGCTACCTCAAGTTTTAAGTAGATGCATCTTTAAAAATATGATTACACACACCTAATTATGGACATTCCACTTCTGTTTAAGCTTATGGGCTTCGTGAGGGCTTTTAAGCTTTGGGGGAAGATCACTCACAAAGTTGATTGAATTTTTTTTGTCCCCTACTCCCCTTACTGTACACTAGTCTTTGAAAGTTTGAAGACATTTAAAACAGAGAGTTGTTGGAGATTATTTACTGCAGAAGGGAAAAACAAATAAAATATATTGTTGTTTATGTAATCCAAAAGGATTCAAATCAGGACTATTCCTTCGATCTAGCATTATCGAATTTAAATTTAGAAATGTTATTAAAATTTCAATAGGCACTATCAACTAAAACATATAAAGAAGCATTAATACCCGGTCGGGTTTTTTTAATACCCGGTGCGGGTTTTTTCCCAACCCTATGCATACCCGAACCCTACCCGATGAATACCCGAACCGGACCCGAACCCGGAAATAGGGTATTATAATACCCGGGTTTTATAAAACCTGACCCGAACTCTACCCGAACTCTACCCGAACCCGGGTATATAGGGTATACATTTTTGGTAGAAAACCCGGACCCGACCCGGATTTAAAAAAAAAACCGATTTTATAAAACCCGATCCTACCCAAACCCGGTTCCATACCCAGACCCGGTTTAAAAAAAAAACCCGATTTGTGCACCACTAGCTGGTAGTACTAATTTAGGTCTTTTAAACAATTCTTAGATAAACTAGTTATTTTCCGCCCGCGCGTTGCGGCGGGACCCAATGACTACCAAAGGCGTGTAAGCAACGGCAAACAGATACCGAATATCAAAACATAAATAAAATGACGTGGTAAGGATAATCACTCCGGCATAAACAACGATTTTAAATAACCTAATATATAATAATAGGACCCACACGTCCTACACGTTGGAAATTCGGTTGTTTTCAGTTCAGTTATTACGGAGCTAACACGTTAAAATATGGATGAGCTCGGTACCGGTAACGGAAGCGAAAGTATCGATCTGGAAAATCATCGAAATTAGGTACCGGCACCAAAAATGCTTGGTACAATACGGTATGGTATTTGAAGGTAAAAATCAATAAATACAGGTATGGTGCTAGACCGGTGTCGAACCTAACGTAACGATTCTGAAAACGCCAAAAGGTGGATACCAAATTGGTACCGAAAATGATTTGGTACCGATACGATACCGGTTCGTTTACAGGATTTGATACGATTTGCTCATCAATATTCTAAATATCCAAGTTAATTTTACATGCTACAATTCATTCATTACAGAAAAAAACAAAAAGAAACAAAATAAGTTGTTGTGTATATAAAACCTCATTCAAACGAAAAACAGTTTACTTACTGTGTGTATGAAAAGTAATCTAAACGGTGCAATTACTTGCATTGCTGCGTTGCTACAGGATTTGTGAGCTCGGTACCAACCGGTACCGAAAATACCGTTACCAAAATCCCCAAAAGTGGGTACCGGTACCGAATATACCTAGTATGGTACGGTTCGGTACCGGTCGGTACTGGTACGGCACCGGTATTTAAGGGTAAAAACCGGTGAATACCTGTGCAGAACCGGTACCGAAAATACACCGGTTTGGTAAATTTGAGACCGATACCTATACCCGATACCATTTGCTCATCTCTTAATTCTAATAATTATAATTCTAATTTTAATTTAATAATTTAATAATATTATAACTGTTCATTCACTTTGAATTTTATCATATATGAATTCACTGATACTTGTAAAGTGGGGATTTATAAACAGGGTGTCCCCTTGGGGATTTTTAATTTAGCTATTATAACTATTTTTTTTTGTATTATTGTATAGAAAAAGGACTTTAATTTCATTATATTTATATACTTTTTTCTTTAATTTAGATTAGTTTTGTTTTTTACTTTTATATTAGTTTATATTAAACGTTGTGATTTTGTATATATAAGCTAATATACTATTTTTAAATAATAAAGAAAATATTAAATTTATATGAATTAAAGACTTGTTTGTTGATCAGTTCTGTTTTATGCATAATGGAAAACGTGAATAACATACCTGATTGCAGCAGTTAGGCCAGCAGAGAATCCAGATGGAGACACATCAATAGTGTTTGACATGATTGTCAGCTTGGTCTGGTTCCTCCTTATGGTACAATCTAATGATGGTGATGATGAAAACCGATAAAGGGTAATCGGTTGAGGAGAGGAGGCGATTTTGATGTTATGATAATTAGGTTATGTGTCTAACCTTAGAGCCTCTACATAAGTCTCCTTATATATGCACCCAAGAGGAACCCCTAATTAGTTCATACGGGTAATAAGGCCCATCAACAATTACCAAATAATTATTTAATAGGTTGTTATATATTTTGATTTATATAATGTAAATGATTATAATGACTACTAGATTAAATATAACATAATATATATTTAATCTTACATTGTTTATAAATGTAAGTGGTTAAATTTGATATATATTTGAAACTTACGTTCAAATATATATATTTAATCGAGTCCAATTTACGATCAAGTTATGATTCGGGTTCATTCAAACTTGGCTGGTGTTAAACATTTGATGAGTCGATCTTGAGTTCTTATATTTTGCAAAGCTAAAAGGTTGGTCGAGTTTTGATGTTAGATTCACATATTTTTATTTAATCTCATACTGATTATTATATATGTCATTGTAATCATTAAATGTTTTATTTTAGCAACACCACGTTAATGCAAATGTGATTATGATGGTATGTATTCAAGTAATACCCTTTATTCTTATTCTTTTGATTTAAGCAGTTAATGTTATGAATATATTTATTATTAATGTGGTTATCAACACCAAAAATAGATTAGTTTTCTCTCCAAGTTTTGTACACCTAGATACACCACTATTGTAATCATATCTATCAATGAAAATATCAGTCTCTTTCTCCCTACATCTCTTTCTCTTATGGTTTGCTATTAGGTTAGTAGGTCGTTGTTTCACAACACGTTATCAGCACGAGACTCTAAGCACGGAGTTCTGGTAATTCACATCCATGAAGTCATCAAAAGAAAATCAAAGTTCTCAAAACTTATTAGACGGTGTGACTATTGTACAAGTAAGTTATATTTTGATTCATGAGATTTATTGATTATTAATCTCCTATTAGTTATTCGTATTGATTTTTGAATGATTAGTTTTTATTTTCAAAATTTAATCATCCAAAAGCAATCATACATATCACCATTAAACACTAGTACAAAACACATTATTAACAGCAGTGGAATTGTTTTATAAAAACGTTTTCTAAATGCTTTAAAAGATGCTGCCTAAAAATAGATGCCCTTTTGAAGTGTTTCAAAGTTTTGCTTTACAACATTTATATAAAATGTAAATGACAGCATTAACAGCCGTTGAATATTCTATTAAAAAATAACAATAAATAATATGTTTGGCAGCGGCTGTATTTTTTGATGTTTTATTTTTATTTTTCTATATGGATTATAAAGTTAGGAGGTAGATTGCATGAATGATTTTTACCTTTTTGCTCGAAGATTTAAATCAATGAGATATCAAAACAATCCTAAACATATTTTTTTGTAAAATTCTTGGTTTACATTCATTTACCCTTTATTTATTATAAACATGAATTCTCTAAAAGATATAAAATATATATAAGTAAACTGTATCTTTTTAACATTTTAGTAAGAAAACATATACGGAAATTTTGGTGTATTTATTTATAAATGCAGCTTGTTGTTATTTATTAATACAACAATAGCTTTTATAACAATATTTATGTTGATTATATATTGAAGGATCTTGGACCAATGTATATAAAATCGTAAGACGTGGTTGGTAACTCAAATAATTATTTTCTCATGCTAATCGTAAAAGGTTTAAATTAAAAAAAAAAACAGCATACGTGATAAATTCTTGTAAGAAATTAAATTCAGGAAGTTTCTTTCAAAATCAATGGATAAAGGTATTATGGATTCTTGATTTTGACAATTATTTTGAAAGGAAACTTTTTATGAAAATTACGTATGTATTATTATATGTTTATAGAAAGTTTGCAACCTTAATATTTTAAATATATATTTGATTAAGAGCCTATATTATGTAGATATTGTTATCAAGAAATGAAAGAAAGTTTTCATCCTTTTTCTCTTTTCATAATTAAATTCTTATAAGTAATTTATTTTTAAAATCTAATGGTAAGTTAATGAGATTACGACTTGGATAATTTGTGAATGTTGGTTATAAGAATTAGTACCTTAGATCTGGTTGGCGCTTGTAATCCCTACATGCATAATTTAATGCTTTAACTTATGTGTTAAACCTAATAAATCCTTTTAGAGAAACCAATAAAAATTGGGTATGTTCTAAGGCTACGGGATTGTGCGTTTGTTTTTCTAATTTTCAAGTTTTTGATATGTTTCTTTTATTTACCACTTGCATATACTATTGAATATTGTTGTTCTAAAGGGTAAATCAAAGGAAAAACATTTTCATAAAGTTTTATTAAAACTCCTTTTATATGATAACATGTTATAATCTCTTGTATTGTATAATGTGCCTTTATGATATACATTATGTTTGAATTGTTATACTTTATTTATATTTTTATAGATAATATTTAGTAGAACAATCAAACCAAAATTGTGGTTTCTTATCATTATCATGAAAGAACATAAATATGCTTAGATATGACATCCGAATTGCCATACTCCCCGAATCTCATTATCAACTATAAAGATATAAAAGGTCGTAAGATATTAGACCGATAAATCTTATATGACTCGGACATTTAATTACTTCCCAATTGGTGTTATGCAAATAGAAGAGTTTTTGCAAGGAAAGATCGGATAAAATGATTTCTATCCTCCCTCAAATTTGCTCAAGAAGTAGCAATATCATTAAAAAAAGGGGGCATGAGAGGTTAAGAGTGAATATCCGAGGAATTAATGAAAAACAATGAAACTTGGTTGGTTTTACTAAGCGAATGTGATTATATAGTGATAATTAAATTTGTCGTGATTATGGACATAATTGAGAAAATTGCAATGATGGTCATGTTAATAATGAGATCGACCATCGAAAATTATAACGATAGCCAAGTTAATAATGAGATTGGCTATTAAAGTTGTAATGATAGTCATAATGAGATCGGCCACCATAAGTGGCAAACTAAAGGGATGGTTATATGAGAATATATAGTTTGATATGATAATACATTATTCTCTCATGTCTTAAAGAGCATAAGTGCAAGTGATACATATTGATCAGAAACCAGAAGTTTATGGATCATGATTATTTAATTGATTGGCATGACCGGTTAGACCACACCGAGTCAATGATGATGTGAAAACGTTTCGAAGAACTATAAGATTCTTCAAGTTTGTAATAAGCATGCAATCTTTGCTCTCAAAGAAATTAATTCTTTGTTAATTAAAATAGGGTGTGAACCTTTAAATATTATGAAAATGATAAAAGGATTTATATGGATCATAACATGATACCATTTAGTATTTTAAAATCGATGCATCGTATAAATGGTTATCATGTATGCAACTTGAAGTTTGCATGATTTGTCTTAGCTACGAAGATAGCAAGCATGTTATTCCACATTGGCATATTTGGTTTGGTGAATTTAATTTCCAAGTGATAAATGGTTATTGCAATAAGTGTTGAACTTTATGTATATTTATACACAAATTGCTTTTGTTGAATACGGTAACCAAATGTCTACGATTGTTTCAAAGCCAATAATCATGAGAGAAAAAGTTTATGTTTAAATTTGAGTACATTTGATTTTAAATATGCGATAATATTAATTCACATCAAGCCAACATGTTGTAATAGTTTCTCCCCATTATAGTTGGTTTTTGGTCAGGAACCAAAGATATCCCTTCTAAGATTTTGGTAGTGCGGTACATATTGAAATTGGTCCACCACTACGCACAAAGATGAGACCTAAAAAGGTGGTTGGGAATATATGATAACGAATAGAGCCTTTCACGAGATATTTATTTATGGCTCAATTAATTGATACCCATCTCAATGGATTAACATTCCAAACATCAGGGGGAGAAAAAAAGCAGTTGGAAAAGAAATGAGTTGGTATAAATTATCATTGATCCTCAAAACTAAAAGTATGAACTAGAACTTCAAAGAATACCTCATTTACAAAGAGTAGCGAATATTACCAGACGCATTCACTGACCTTTAAAAGGTGACTATGTCACATATACCAACTGCTAATGCTCCAATTAAGATGAGTGTCCTAGAAGGACAACCACATGTTTGTAATGAGTCTATTGCACGTCTGAAGCGTGGTAGACTAGTCGATTCCAATAATAAAATTACTCGAAAGTTGGAGCAACTAATTAAGATGGTCAAGTCGGGGTTATATTAAAAAGGTCTCCTGAAGAGACAGTAGACATGATGGTTCAAGAAGAACCTCAGGTACCTGAAAATAAAGAGATCTCGATAAGTTGTATCATGTCTAAGATATGTATGGAATCGAAATAAAATCGACCTCGTTATACTTTTGTATATAATATAGCGCTTGTAATGATGAAATGATGAGGATCAAGATTTAAGATCTGCCTATGAACGAATATCAAGAAATAATTGGCCAAAACGAAAAGAAGCAAATAAGGCAGAGTTGAATTCTCTATTGAAATAGAAAGTTTTTGGACCAGTAGTCCATACAACAAATGTTGTAAAACATATTAGAAACAAACAGTTCTTTTATGCGAATCAATAAATGAAAAGTAAATGGTATTAGGCAAAATTGGTGGCACAAGGATTTCGCAAAGACCTAATATTGATTATGAGGAATCGTATTCTCTAGTGGTGGATACAATAGCTTTCCAATATTTAATTAGTCTGGTAATAATATTAAAGAGAGAATTGACATGCGTCTTATGAATAATATTTATCACTTGATACTGAAAGTTTACATGAAAGTCTCCGGAGGATTTAAATTATCAAAATCATGTAAATAAAGTTCTCGAGAACAATATGATCGTTGTATACATATTCATATTTGAATACGATTGAACTCCTGTGAGTTACCTAAAGGTGAATTGAAACATCTTAACGATGTAATTCTTGTGCACCAATAATGATACATAGAAAACTTGTACATGGTGATTATGATATCTCAATAAATAGTGTACACGCATTGTACAATATGGATTTTGGAGATAAAAGCAACTAAGCAAGTGTTCATGACATTTTTGCATATAATATACATATCTATGTGTTAAATGGACAAATTTATGTAGCAAAACTTCTGAAGAGTGAAAGTACATGCATATTTAGATAAGGTGGAATGAATTCCCTCATGGATTGATAATGCCAGAAGCATTGATGTCAAAACCTCAAGAACATACTAGATGAAGTTGACAAAATATGTATGGACTAAAATAGTCGGGTCGAGTGTTGTACAACTCGAGATATTCGCCTAAAGAGGGATATAAGTTTGATTAAATTAGCCATGTTTTATCAACATTCTACTTTTAAAAGTTCACTCTAATTGCAGTTTACAGTGATGACGTTTAGGCATCATCGAGAGAAACTGTCGAGCTTTTAAAGGGAGAATTTTTGAAAGACATTGGCACGGTCTAATTATTACTCGAACTGCAGTTCGATTATATATGTAATTATATTTTATCAATCCCTCAAGTACATCTAGAAGATGATGTTGGGATATTTTAGTATGGACATAGTTGAACCTTAAAGTATGTTAAAGGTTCTTAAGTCACTTGTTATAAGAAATGCATATTATCATCTCCTACAAAGTAGAGGTTCTCATTCTAGAAGTACCATCGTTAAATGCATATGTGCATTAATATGTTTTGCTAGCTATGTATGGTTATACTATCTTTCACTTGAGCTTATTGTCATGATATAGTCTTTGTCAAGCGAAGAGACATTGGAACGAGTTCAAAGAAATATTTCAGATGCAGGAATGTAACAAAAGACAATCGTGGACATATGATATTTCTTGAAAGGAGGCACCTAAAGTTTCGTTAGAAGATTATACAACATTGCTCAATGACGGGTAGTCCGTAGGACAACCCTTAATTGGTATAAATGATAATAAAATCCTACATTTAATCGGGTAGTTGTCTAGAATTAGATAACTATGGTTGTTTGTGTTTCAGGTACAAACGGGAGCTTAAAATGGAAGGAACACGGAGAATAAATGAAAAATCATTTTTTGGAATTGAAGAATTAAGAGGATAGCATGATAGAGGACGAAATTACGAGAACGTAGGCGAAAACGGTGAAGAAAACGGAGTTGAAATGAAAAAGTTATGCTGAAAACAAGTTTTCATGTTGAAGCCTGCCATAAGCTACGGCAAGGGCCGTAGCTTATGGCGCCGACTGGCACTTTTTGTCACCATATGACAGTTTAAAGCCACCGTAAGCCATTCCAAGCCACCGTAAGCTACGGTGGCCACCGTAGCTTACGGCGCTGACCTGCGTAAATGTGTAACTTCCACCTTTTAATGCGGATTTATGATGTCTTTTCATGTCTAATGATTCCCATTCGGTTACATACACTTTGGAGACGAATTTTGGTTGTTCTTTGGAGCTTGAAGACATTAGTAATCATTGTTCTTATGTTTCTAACTTATTTTGAAGATCAAGACTTTGTTATGATGTTTGTTCAAGCTATGAGTGGCTAAACACTTTATGGTCATCTTTAGTTGAAGGTTTGTTTGAGACAATTGTGCTTTGATTTCATATTTCTAGAATGATAAACTTAATTTATGTTTTGTTTATTATGGTTTGTTCTTATTTGCTTGTAAGTTGTTGATTCTTATGATTATTCTATTTTGAAACCATACGTTCTTGGTGTCGTTGGCAATCGAGATATCATGGGTAGAATTAGGATTGGGTAAGGGTTAATTGGTCATCGGGTAACAACCTCACATTCTAGGAATCTGAGTACTTAGTTCCCTTTTATCATAACAAGTAATTACATATGAACTATGTCTATGTAGTTCTTTCTAGTGAATGATAGCACAAACGTTGAAGCAAACCGGAAACTAAAGATGGTCATTTGTCTCTAATTTGTTTACAACTAACACTTTCATTTTGCAATTACATTAGTAATCTTAGTTTTAAAATCAAACAAACCAAATCTTGAATTTTACTTTCATTGCAATTAGTTTACTTTAGTTAATTTAGATATACTTTAAATAACACATATTCCACAAACTCCCTGTGTTCGATACCCACTTACCACTATCTACTTAGTAGTAATTGGATTAAATTTGATTGTGACCACGACATCACATCAAATTTTGGCGCCGTTGCCGGGGAGTAGTGCGCAACGTGTGTTATTTTTGATCTTTTAAGTTTGTTATTTTTCTGGTTTACGCTGGGTGTGTTAGTGTGCAGGTATTTACAGGTGCATGCATACTAGGAGCTCTCACAAGCTATCACCATTGGCATTTGATTCGGAAATTGAACGAGCTTTGAGAAGAAACAGAATCTTGCTACGTGAAAATAAAATCAGTGGTTCACCAACAACACCTACTACACCAATTACACCAATCAGATACATGGATCCACCACCACCCACTACGGGTGAACTTACACCACCTTTTATACCATCTTCAACACAACCATCACCAAATACTACCATTCCTACATCCACACCAGAAGTCAAACCAACCAACACTACCTTACCCGAAAACACTCAATCCGAATACTCTTTCAGTTACAACCCTACATCTTCCACTGTTCCAGCTTTTTCAACATTTTTCCCAACATCCGGTCAACCTTCATCAGCATACCAAATGCCACCATCCAATTTATTCCAAACCGGTCCATCTATCATTCATTCCGCTCCATTTCAATTACAGTTTCAACATACTTCGGGATTAAGACAAAATGGGTTCAATGATGGGTATGAAGAAGATTTTGGGGGATATGATGAGGAAGGTTACATGTATGGGGGTGATGGAGATCAAGTGGAGTATACTTATGTGCAAGGTCAAAGTCAAAACCAAAGAATGGCAAGTGTTGGTAGGATTCCTCAACAACAAATCATACCTCAACAATTGCCACCACAAGGTCCACCAGTGCAAAGACGTGTTCAACAACCTCATGTGGGGCCAAGGTTTCAACCACCTCCACAACAATTTGGGCCTCCACGACCACAAGCTCAAAGACCAATGGGTCCGGTACGCCCAAGAGTTCGGGTGGGTGTACCAAGAAGACATCTTCGAGAACATGCGAGAGGTATAGAAGCACATTTTAGACCGGTGATTACTCATAATCCTTCACCGGTAGTTATCCCTCATAATGACCAAGGGAGGACGTTTGAAGTGCGAATCAATTCGTTACAAAGTTTGCCAAAGTATAAGGGTCTAGCAACAGAGGAGCCTTATTTTCATTTGGAGGCTTATGATTCGATTTGCAACACTCTTGGGAGTCAAGGATTTTCGGCCGATGATGTCAAATTGGTACTATTCCAATTTTCTTTAGAAGACAAAGCTAAAAAGTGGTTCTTCACCCTTCCTTCGGCATCTATTTACATATGGGCGGAAATGCAACAAATCTTTTTGGATGAATTTTATACCGCTCAAAAGACAAATGATGCTAGAAAAGGGTTGAGAAGTTTTCAACAACAAACTGGTGAGATGTTTCATGAAGCATTCGAGCGGTTCAACATGATGATCAAGAATTTCCCTCATCATGGGATAGAGTTATTGGAATTGATGAATGCTTTCCATGAGGGGTTAAGTGCCGAAGATGCTCGCGATTTAATGTCCATCACAAATGGTACTTTTGGTACAAACTACGAGCATGACAATTGGGAATTTTTGGAGCAAATGGCAATCACATAAAAAAGAAAAGCTCAAGCATCAAGGAGAGCACGACCGACCATTACCCGAACTCAAGTGCATGCGGTAGACAATAGTAATGTTCAAACTTCTAATCAAATTTATGATGTTTGTGCAATTTGTAATGAGATAGGGCATGCGGCTGAAAATTGCCAAGGAGGTGAAGGGCGATATGAGGAGGTAAATGCATTGCAAGGGCAAGGAGGGGGTGGTAGAAATTACAACATGAATTCCAATACTTACCACCCCGGTTTGAGAAACCATCCAAACTTCCGCTACAGGAATCCCTCGAATCAAGCCAACCCAAATTGTCAAGGAGCTCAAGGTAATTTTGCACCTCGCCAACAATACAATCAAGGGAACTATCGAGGTGGAAATAATTATGGCTACCAAGGGCAATCTCACCAAACGGGTCAAGGTGGTTCGGGTCAAACTTCATCAAGCGGAAATGAGGTCATGGAGATGCTCAAGGCAATGCAACTAGAGATGCAGCAAAGAAATCAAATGGATGATGTTCGCATGGGGGTGGCACGGTCTGGCTGAAGACCTGAAAACTTAGCGCTGCTCGGGAGGCAACCCAAGGTTTTTCACTGATCTTGTTATTTATTTAGTTTTCTATGTTTCAGGGCCATGGCAACACTCAAGTGTGGGGAAGATGTGCGGATATTTGTGTGAAGGTGGTGATAGGAAATTGGATCATTTACAATATCTGTTGTGTCAAACTTCACCAGGTCAATGTACTTTTTCCTTAGACTTGTCATGTTCTTTAGCTTTGAAATATTGTTAGTTTATTAGTTTGCTTTTGTTTATAAAAAAAATTAAAAAAAAACAAAGTTAATGTTTTTGGTGTTTAAGCGATCTTCCCTTCAAAACCATACATTGGGGACAATGTATCCCAAGTGTGGGGATGAGGGAAAATTTTGAAAAATTTCTAAAAATTGTAAATTTTTAAAAATCCAGTGACAATGGTCCGAATTGAACATTTGAATACAAAACCGCATGATACACCGGCATCCCATATTCTCTTGTTCTTTCTTGGTGGGAGTTGATGTGACAACCCGCACTTTCAGATTACCACTGTTCCCTTATTATTATTATTATTTTGTCTGGTCCAGTTAAACTCAATACCCGTTCGCGCTAACTTTTCTCATAAATGGGAGGTATGTTTATTTTATATAAATATAACAACAATAACAACTTGTGGCACAATGATATGATATAGGTATGATTACATGTATGAACAAGTTTTGCGAGACTCATTATGGAAACTGTGATATGCATGGATATGTGATGTGTTATATATGCAGCTTTACCTTGATTGTGTTTATAAGATTACATGAACGAGCATGATTATATGATTGTGAGTTGTTACATATTAAATGATACACGTTTAGATTTATGTTTATGCAACCCCACACTTGTACTCGGAGCCGTAGAACCCGTCTGACCACACTCCCCAATCCTGTTCTTAGCCCACTTTCCCTAAGCCCAAACTAACTAAGCCAAGCCTAAACCTCCGAAGCCCAAAACAAATCCCTGAGCCCAAAAACGAAAACTAAAGCGGGCCTGGCCACTCATTCGAAAACATACATACACAAGGGTGTACGTGACTTGCATTATTCCACAAAAATTCTTGGACGTGAAACCCTAGCACTCCTCTCTTGGAGCGACGGCAGCTTTTCCCATCGAAACCCTCCCATGTTCGAAACGACATCTCTCGCGTCCTTGCACTCGGTTAGTATAATAACTTGCTAGTTATGATTTCTCGATTGAATGCTTGGGTTATGTTCATGGTTATCAATTTTAGAAGCAAGTAGGTTGTAATATCTATATGAGATGAGAATGTCTGAATGATGATTTGCTGAATGTTGTGTGAGTGTGGCTTGATGATTTCGGCTGATGTAATGTTCGTAAAACATGAATTCGTAATAGGCTGTCATGGAATGGATTGTATGTTTAAGTACTGAATTATATTGACACATAAACGGGATTGATATTGATTTAATACACATGAGTTGAGGTTATGTATGATGTCAGCAGATTAGTAATGATTGCAACATGTGAATGTTTGTGGACCAAGAACATAGGCATGCGTAATAACCTAGGGGCGATAAACATAAGCTGTCATGATAGTTTGGATGTTGAGTGATGACTGCATGTTATAATGAATGCCATGTGATTAATGCTGATCTATGCCACGTGATTTAATGATCTGTTTGTGTGGAATTTATACAATTATACATAACAAGAATTAGTTCATGAATACAAGATCACCCTATGATGAATATATGCTGAATTTTTGTTATCGGTAATATACAGGCTGTTTTGGGGACTAATGATTTAATCGGATAACATACAAAGATGGTTTGGGCTGTGCATGTTATTGGGCCACACTCTCGGGTAATCGCACAGTTAATGGGCCACTGTTTAGTTTAATGTAATACAATTGAGGAGTCTTTGGTTTAGTGGGCCGAAAACTTATTACACATGGACTCAAGTAACAGTGATGGTAAATATACATAATATGGTTGGATAATTTTTCATGATTTTGTTTTATTTGTATGATTTTATCTTAAGGGGGGGCTGCTGTAATCGACTAAAGCTAGGTTGCAACTATAAATTCATATTAGATGTTTATTGAAAGAATTGTGTATATGTGAGTTTGATAAATGCCATGCAAAACATTAGTTGGTATCGTTGTTGAATGATGCAAGAAAACTAGAGGTTTCATGAAAGATAGTGTTAATATTATTCTTGATTGAATATGTTGGTTGTATGGGAGTATGTGCTGTTATGGTATTTGTGCACTTGACGTTTGGATTGTTATGTGATAATTATGTGATAGTATGGCATATGTTACTGCTGAGTTCATGAACGACTGTTGTAATTCATATGATGACGTGTGAATTCTACTTGTGCAATGTGAATGTGGAATGCGTGATTTACGTGCATGTAAACTGATTGTTTTTGGTAACCACGATAGGGTTTGATTGCTCAACTGTTAAACAAGCATTTAGTCTAACCGAGCAAACCAAGGTGAGTTCACACTCCTAAGGCATGGGATTCCCGGTGGGTTGGGAATGGGATTGAATAACTATTTATATTATCAACACTACTAGACTACCTGCTACTGTCCTCGGATTGAGAAGGGCACGTACGTAAAACCTACGTACACTCATACTTGCTACTGTCCTCGGATTAAGAAGGGCACGTACGTAAAACCTACGTACACTCATACTTACTACTGTCCACGGATTGAGAAGGGCACGTACGTAAAACCTACATACACTAATACTTACTACTGTCCTCGGATTGGGAAGGACACGTACGTAAAACCTACGTACACTCATACTTAACATGTCCTCGGATTGGGAAGGACACTTATGGATACGACTAGTCTAGTAATATACAACCTGGGAATCCCCCACTAAACATTGTAAAGATTTGGGAACACAAGAATACTGAGTAACACATGATTATGAAACAAACTTACGATTTCTGAAACGAACTCAATAACTGAACAAACAACTGTGAACTTGCTCAAATTTGTTGTTGACTCGTTGTTACATGCCTTGCAGGCCTTTAGGTGCTTAACATTGGAACTTGCTGTCTGGGAAGCTGGAGTGGTCATGGGTCGAGATACATGGAAATACAATACAAGACTAATGGCTCTTTACATGTGGTTTATAAACATTTAACGAATGATTTATGATTCCGCTGTAAACTATGAATTAATGTAACGTTGTAACCCTTACTGTTAATCAATGCAAGTTTTATTTACATGTAACTATGAGTTCAATATGATTGATGGCTAAGATCCTGGTATGTCACACGTCTCGCGGGGGTTTTCCGCATGTGGTATTTTTGGGGTGTGACAGTTGAGCCATCTCTTTGAATTTATTAGAAATATTTTTCTTTGATAAGAGTGGCAATGGGTGGGGGTACATTAGAACTTGTGCTTGGATGCGGTTTGAGGCCTTAGATTTGCATGAATGTGAAAATGATAAGGGCACTTAGGTAGCCTCGTCATGATGAGTGCGAGTGTGGGATTTGGGGGGTTGGACCTCATAAATTATATATATGAGCATGGTAGTGAGACGGGCGGGGGTTTGGACTTTAGTAGCCCATTTGAGCTTTGAGCCGATCTTTTGTTAACCCGTGCCTACTTTCTCTTAAAAAATTAACCCGTATTTGACCCGGTCTATTAGTATAATAATCTTGTTCTAGTATGCTTGTTTGTTATGTTTGTTAAATCGAAAGAAAAAAAAAAAGAAAAAAAAGAGATATGAAAAAAAGAAGAAAAAAAAGAGAGAAAAAACAATGAAAAAAAAAGAGAAAAAGAGATTGATGTATTGTATATAGATGTTATGTTTTGATAGAAATAAAAGACCGGGTCGAATCATTAACTAGTACATATATTTCCATTTCCTGCCCGTATGCCTAGCCGTGTTACAACCTTAGTCCCTTTGATTCGCAAGCATGTTTAGCAAATTCTTTAGGCGAAGGACCGATTTGAGTACAAGCATATTAATGTTCAACTACCCATTTACCTTAAGTGTGTTCTAGCTCATTTTTGCTAGTATTATTTGTCACTGAGAGGAGAGTTATTGTGAGGGGTTTGTTATGCGCGGTTTTAAGAAAGAATTAGTAAATGAGGACATTTGTTTGCTTGGTTAGTGCTTGATCGCTTGAATAAATTGTGTTTTATTGAATGGGTTGCTTGGGGCAAGCAACGGTTAAGTGTGGGGATGTGACGGGTAGTCCGTAGGACAACCCTTAAGTGCTATAAATGATAATAAAATCCTACATTTAATCGGGTAGTTGTCTAGAATTAGATAACTATGGTTGTTTGTGTTTTAGGTACAAACGGGAGCTTAAAATGGAAGGAACACGGAGAATAAATGAAAAAAAAAATCAATTTTTGGAATTGAAGAATTAAGAGGATAGCATGATAGAGGACGCAATTACGAGAATGTAGGCGAAAACGGTGAAGAAAACGGAGTTGAAACGAAAAAGTTATGCTGAAAACAAGTTTTCATGTTGAAGCCTGCCGTAAGCTACGGCAAGGGCCGTAGCTTACGGCGCCGACTGGCACTTTTTGTCACCGTATCACAGTTTAAAGCCACCGTAAGCCATTCCAAGCCACCGTAAGCTACGGTGGCCACCGTAGCTTACGGCGCTGACCTGCGTAAATGTGTAACTTCCACCTTTTAATGCGGATTTATGATGTCTTTTCATGTCTAATGATTCCCATTCGGTTACATACACTTTGGAGACAAATTTTGGTTGTTCTTTGGAGCTTGAAGACATTAGGAATCATTGTTCTTATGTTTCTAACTTATTTTGAAGATCAAGACTTTGTTATGATGTTTGTTCAAGCCATGAGTGGCTAAACACTTTGTGGTCATCTTTAGTTGAAGGTTTGTTTGAGACAATTGTGCTTTGATTTCATATTTCTAGAATGATAAACTTAATTTATGTTTTGTTTATTATGGTGTGTTCTTATTTGCTTGTAAGTTGTTGATTCTTATGATTATTCTATTTTGAAACCATACGTTCTTGGTGCCGTTGGCAATCGAGATATCATGGGTAGAATTAGGATTGGGTAAGGGTTAATTGGTCATCGGGTAACAACCTCACATTCTAGGAATCTGAGTACTTAGTTCCCTTTTATCACAACAAGTAATTACACATGAACTATGTCTATGTAGTTCTTTCTAGTGAATGATAGCACAAACGTTGAAGCAAACCGGAAACTAAAGATGGTCATTTGTCTCTAATTTGTTTACAACCAACACTTTCATTTTGCAATTACATTAGTAATCTTAGTTTTAAAATCAAACAAACCAAATCTTGAATTTTACTTTCATTGCAATTAGTTTACTTTAGTTAATTTAGATATACTTTAAATAACACATATTCCACAAACTCCATGTGTTCGATACCCATTTACCACTATCCACTTAGTAGTAATTGGATTAAATTTGATTGTGACCACGACATCACATCACTCAACATAAATGACTGCACATTAAGGGATCGAGCGACAAATCATTGACTACAAAAGATTTGATCAACTTTCAAGGAAGATGGACACACGTCACTTAAAGGAGACATGTTAAAATGAGGGGGAGACTTATTCAAGTTGCACTCTTTTTCCCTTGACTAAGTTTTGTCCCATTGGGTTTTCTTAGTAAGGTTTTTAATGAGGCAACATACCTGATCTAGAAGTATCAGGGGGAACTAATGCGCATTACACGCTGCACTCTTTTTCCCTTAGCTATGGTTTTGTCCCATCGGGTTTTCCTAGCAAGGTTTTTAACGAGGTAGCATCAAGCGTATTATGTTGATAACCAAGGGGGAGTGTTATGAATATATTTATTATTAATGTGGTTATCAACACCAAAAATAGATTAGCTTTCTCTCCAAGTTTTGTACACCTATATATACCACTATTGTGATCATATCTATCAATGAAAATATCAGTCTCTTTCTCCCTACATCTCTTTCTCTTATGGTTTGCTATTAGGTTAGTAGGTCGTTGTTTAACAACAGCTAACACTTTTTATTTAATATGTAACATCTTTTCTACTTTATGAAAGTAACATAACTGGACATAAAAAGTGAAACATTTTTTTGAACGGCCAACAAATCTTTCAAATGGGCTACTGGTGAAATTAACTACATCGGGATACACTCGACTCCGAACTGGGGAAAACCCTCACCTAGGGCCGAAAACCATGAACACTCACCCGAAGGCACGACAGTGCAGTGAGGTAAAACCCGCTTAGTTCAATGATCGAACTAGTGATCTTGTAACACCCAAAAAATGAGATTATTAATTAAACCAAATTAACCAAGGATAAACGGGTAAAAATACCTGTTGGTGCACTGAATGTCTGCTGATTTCATCTTAAACAAGTCTTTTGTCTAGATAGAATGAATGAGCACACAATAGATTAGAAATTAGGGTTTTACATGTTTATCTAGGGTGTTTCGCTTGAAGGGGTTTCACGGCAAGTTCAAGAGAAACCTATTGATCAGCTTTCTCTTGAACAGATATTGTGCATTTTCAAGAGAAACCTAGTAGTGTGTCATTTTCAAGAGAAACCTCTAGGTCTATATATAGGTGTGTGTCATTTCAAGAGAAACATGTATGGTGTTTGTGTGTGAGTCGAGGTGCTGCCGAAATTTTGTTAGAAATTGATTGTAAAGACTCAGAATTGATTAATAGAGGAAGAATTGAAAGGAACAAAGCTGTTATGACTTTATATACGTTGATTCCGCCTTCGTATTTGAAGATGAACTGCCTTAACTGACTTTTAGGGTCACGCACACGGTCCAACAATACCATTGGTGGTAAAGTTAACCCGTAAACAAAATAACTAGTAACAAATTAACCTAGTTAGTAATATGTAAATAAGTGATAAACAATGAGTTGTAGCCTCATTTAATCAAAACTAGACTTGAGGGACCAAAGCTGCCAAAAAGAAAACTTACGTTTTAAAACACAAGAATTAAAACACTACACACACATAGTGTTAGGATCGGAGGGTCTCATGATAGTGTTTGTTTGTTACAATTTGAACAAATGAATAGATATTAATCAATGTAAGGTGCAGCGGACATAAACAACAAACTTTGTAAACACAATCAAAAGGAAAATAGTTTTAGTAAACACATGCTTTTCATTGAGCTGAATGATTAAAGTACAAGAATGATTACAGCACTGCTTACATACTAAAACTCCCCCTCAGCAAGATGCCCCAAGGTTGATTGCATCGGATGAAAGGATTGGAGGAGATGGAATCTCTCGGACAATCAGATGAAACAGTACAGGGTACTGTTCCATTTATAGGCACAGTCAAACCACTGAAGCATCTTTGCTGACATCACCATGAAAGTGACGTTTAACAAACTAACAAACTCTGACTACTGATCTAATACAGACACTGCTTATGCTAACCACTGACTACAATATATAATCAGAAAAGAAGTTAAACAGCTGCTGAGACCTTCCACTGATGTGAACCCAGCAGTGCTTGTTGTGACCCAACAGTGCTTGACCCATAGCAGTAGATTGAACAGCAGGGCTTTGTACTTCATTAGACTTTAGTGTGATCAGTAGTTGTAAGTCAGCAGTTGTACAAATCAGTGGATTGGAGGTCATCAGATGTTTCAAATCACTTTCAAGGGGAAAGTCTAGTGCAAACTACTGTTTATTATGAATCCACTGTTGTGACCTGGTTTTGGCTTTACATCATCTGTTCCTCTGGTAGGGTTCAATCCCAACAATCTCCCCCTGGAATAGATGATGCCAAAACCTTTCATTATTCTGGATCTTTATTTTCTGATCAGAAGTTCCTTAGCTTGTCTTTTAAATTCTACTTCAAAGTCCTTGGAACTTGAGTCATCCTCATCCCTTCACAGTGTAAGTTCAAGGAGATCTTGTAGATCTTCAACACCAAGGCCTAGTGCTTGTTTCCTTGATATGTACTTCACTTCACCATTGGATCTGATCATAGTCAATACATGGGTCTTTTAATCAGACGTCCATTTTAGTATTTTTGAACCCAATGGGTTTCTTGGGAGAGGTTTATTGACTGATGAGTTGGGAGATATTGGCCTTGTAAAGATTTGTGAAGCAGTATCCTGAGCTTTTGCTAGTTCAGAATTTTCAGACATTTGTTGGAAAGCCATTTTTATGACATCATTTGCTGCAGCTATATCTTCTGCAACTTCTTTGTCAATCTGCTCTTGTCTCTTACGTTGATCTAGCTCAATGTCTGAAATATCTGCTGATGTGTTTGGTGATGATGATTTGTTCAAAACCTTTTTGGCAAGGTCCTGAAGTTTTGCTGATCTATCTTCATCTAAAGCCATTTTATTGATGACTTCTTTAAAGTACTCAGCTTCTTTTTCTTTTTCTTCTGCATTGGTCAGCTGTTTCCTCTTTTCTTGGTTTATCACAATGATAGAGGTATCTGCTGATGTGAACAGTGGTTTAGGATCAATGACCTGTTTTGGCTCTTTGTGTTCAGGCTTCTTTGGTGAATTAGGATCTGTCATTTTTCTTCTTTTCAGCCTTTCATAAGCCTCATCTGTATACTGCTTTGTCCATTTTGCTATGGCTTTAGCAGTATCCACCTTTGCATCCACCAGCTCTTGTTTCTTCCTTTTGTACTCTGAAGTAAGATCAGCAATGAGCTTTTTGTATTTGTTCCAGTTTCGAGCTGTCCTCTTCTTGCTTGGATCATTTTTTATTCTTTCATTTCTGTTTGCCTCATGCTTTAATGGTATTATTGGCCATTCTTCGAATTGTTTTTCTTCAGCTGGATAGAATTTTTTTTTCATGATGTATGAAAGATATTCTTTTCTCATTTCTTTTCGTAGATCTGCTTTGGGTGGTAAATTTGACATTTCTTTGCTCAGATCTCTTGCATAGTCTTCCATCTGTTTGACTTTAGTGAGCAAAAATTCCATTCTTTCAGAAATGGCTTTGTCACCTTGATCTTCACATTCAAGTTTGGCTCTATGAAGCCTATGAGAGAAGGAAATCTTCTTTTTGAAGAATCATCCTCAGTGTAGAATTGTCTTATCTCATTTTTTACAGCTTCCAGTTCCAGTGGATATTTTGCAGCAATAGGATCATATTTGTCATCATTTACCTGAGTTGTTTTTCTTTTTTTGGTGTAAGTTTTCTCCAGTGAAGGAGTGCTTTTGGGTGATTTTTTTATTGGAGTGAAGATGGCTTGAAGTGAAGTGAGAGTGCTTGGACTGACAGGTGTTGAGACAGCCGGTGTTTCAACCACTGTTGTCATTATAACAGATGTTGTAACATCTGATGCCTTCTGCTTTTTAGCAGGAGGTGATGGTGGTGAGATGGTTTTTGGAGATGATGGTGTTTCTAGTGGGGCAGTGGTTTGAGTGGTTTGAGTGAGAGCAGTTGTTGTAACTGAGGTGGTGGTTGTTTGTTTAACAACTGCTGAAATCACTGAAGTATCAACTGTTGTTGAGACAGCAGGTGTTGCAACAGTTGTTTGGGTGGAAGATTGATGTGTGGAGCTTTTAGGAAGTTTGGGAGTATGTTTTCTGGATCTGGATGGTATGGATTTGGGTTGCCTCACTTATCTAGTGGGCTTCTTCTTTTCATCCTTGGGATTTTCATCATCCTTTGGCTCAGAAGTACCCTGCCCATTCAGTTCCATGAAAGCTTTCTTCTCATGTTCAAACTTTGCTTTTTTCCTTTGCTTCCAAATCACTTCTTACCTTTGCTTTTTCATCAACAATGGCCTTAGTGGTTTCATCAATCTTTTCAGATCCATCTGGTCTCACTTTCTCCCCCTTTTTGGCATCAGCTGGTTTTAGGTTATCTATAATTATGATAGAGGGAGGAACAGTGCCAGTGGTGTTCAATATGTGGGCCTTAATTGCCTTGATATCAGCTTGAGTGTCTTTAAACCTTGCGTTCATAACATTCCTAATCTTTTAAACCTGAATCTCATGTTGCTGATCAGCTAGTTGTTTTT
>JARYGA010060548.1:28029-70280 GCA_030545235.1 Helianthus tuberosus | reverse complement strand
CGGAGCCTTTGTTGAAGACGAAGGCGGGGAAAAGAAAAAAGTTGAAGTTGAGGCTAAGGGGCAGCCAGCTAAGAAGGTTCAGAGAAGAAAGAGGCAATCTTGATACCTTTATTGTGAAGCCTCCTCCGGGTAAATAACTTTTTTGTTTATTTTTTTTCCGTGTTTATATGTTTGTAATATGGATTTTTGCTTCTGCAGAAAGGCCAGTTTCTCCTACTCATGCGAAGCCATCATCCGCAGTTAATGATGACCCTCCGCCTTCACCAACTCATGCATCAATCAGTGAACAGCCGGAAAGTACTAAAGCCGTTGAAAATGAGGCAAAGAAGATTGTTGAGGCGGAAAATACTGAAGTGGAGAAGCCTGTTGAGGTGGAATCGGAAAAGGTTGTGAACCCTGAGACTGCGCATGTTGATGTTACACGCCCCAAGTCTCCTAAGGTTGTGGCGCGTGATTCAGGGAAAGGAAAGTCTATAAATGAAGACCCCGTGATAACAATCCCTGCGCCTGCTTCGGCTTCTGCGCCTGTGAATATTGAGAGGAGCCCAGCTGGTGATCAGTGCTCCTTTTCTTATGATGTTGAGAATTCTCCCATCCGCCCGGAGGAAACTCCGGGGGATTATTATTATAGAACTTATTTGGAGAAGAAAGCTTCTGAAATTCATGCTCCGATGTGGAATCTGAAAAAAGGTGACACTTTTTCAGACTAGCGTGTATGCCATGACTGGTTGCAGGGAACTTTTCCTCCCGGGGAGATTAAATTTCAGGAGGGACGTCCTCATGAGCAGACTTATCATGCTTATCTTGAAGAAGCTGCTACCTATGTGTCCACTACGCATCGTATAGTGCGTGAGTGGTGTAACATGCACAAGGAATTGGCTGCTTTTGAGGCATCCAAGAAGAAAGCTGCTGAAGATGAGGCCCGAGCTGCCCTGTTGAGGGCTAAATTGGAGGCTAATCGGGCCAAGTTTGAGAGCGACCAAAAAACTGAAGAGTGGTCTATTGCTAGTTGGAAAAGAAAAGCAGAAGCTGAAGCTGCACTCCTTTCGGAAGAGCGCAAGCGTTGGAGAGGCATTTTTGAGAAAGATAACCATGAAAAGATGGGTCTCCGTAATGTTATTAATAATCTCAAAGCAGAGGTTGGGAAATTGAAGAGACAAGATGCGCAGATTGAAAAGTTGGAGCAAGAAAAAGCTGATGCTGAAGCGGCTCGTGATGAAGCACGTTCTCATCGGGAGAGAAGTGAACAGAGAGAGGTACGAACTTGCACCACCCTTGCTCTTAAGGAAAAGGAGATAGACGAACTTACCTCTTTATTATCTGAGCAGGAACAACTTAAGGCGGAGATTGAATCCGTTAAAAAAGATTTGGAGCTTGAGCGGGTTGAAAGAGCCGAGACTTCTAGCCGCCTTGAAGAAAAGTTGGAAAGCTCCGAGACCGCACGAGCGACGGTGGAGAGTCAAGTTGATCCGTTGAAGAATGACATGCTTTGGTTGAAACTCCGCGGGATCAAAAGTGTAAGTCTGTTGGTTTTATGTAATATTTTGTTATATTTTCTTGTATTCTCAGTTGTTGTGCTGCGCAGGTTTCCAATTCTGTCTTGAACTCTGATGAGTTAGATAAAACGGTTGCGCACTTGTTGGTTGCTGCGCGGAATGACGGGTATGCCCAAGGGTACACGGAATGCACTCATCATGTTGTTAATGCCTTAAAGGTTGATTGGGATACCAGTAAATCTGCTATGCATGGTGTGGATACTGAAGCTGCTCTTGTTGCTGCGAAGTGTCGACACAATACTCTGCAGCTTCCCGTGATGGACCTTATTACTGCCGCGCTGCAGTCAGAAGATTTCGTGGCGCAACTAAGGGAATTTTTCCCGGATGGAGAGGATGATGAAGATGATGAAGACCTAGAGTAGGTTTTCCTCTGTATTTTTTGTGGTTGTATAAACAATTGGTAGTTGAAATAGGTTTAGGATGTGGATCCTTGTTTGTTAATGCGCTATGGCGCAAGTAACTTTATTGATGCACTGCCGTGCATGTGAATGGTTTTTTGTTAAGGCGCGCGGTGTGCCAGTAACTTATAATATATGTTTGAATTACAATATCTTGCATGAGTATAATTTCTTTGATTAGGTAAGGCGAATAAAGGTGGTATAAAGCTCATGTGTGAACGTAAGGCTGGGCCTTGCGCGATGTTTATGATCGCCAACCGTTCATGAGACTTGTGTTAAAGTTACCATATTTTTTTGCGCTTACCAAAAGGAATTGCATGCACTTTGTAATAAACACAAAAATAATATAACAAACTTTGTATTGATTTTGGATAGGGCTCAGAGGCCGTGGTTACAAAGTTGTTTCTTAGGATAATTAATTGAGACTTAATTTACTCATACGAATAGTCTCGTGTCATAGATTGGTAAGTTGAAGAACTTAACCGATATGAAGGAAACTATTGTATGTTCGTTGCTCTGGCGCGGCTTAAGTTTTAGCTTTTTTGCTTGCCCCTGATCCCTGCGAGTAATCTGTTTGATGTCCTTCCGCACATTTTGAAGTAAGTAGGTGAGTTCGCCCTTTTTAGTGCCTTCTCGATCTTTGTGCGGAGGCTTATGCAATTATTGGTGGTGTGGTCGTTATCCTTATGGTACTCGCAATACTGGTTTGGATATTGTCCACGCTTGTTCTTCATCGGCGGGGGTGTTTTGAATTGATAGTCCTCGGTAGGGGTGTAAACAAGCCCAAAGGCTCGAGAGCTACTCGTTATCGGCTCGGTTAAAAGCTCGAACGAACCGAGCTTTAACGAGCCCGAGTCCGAGCTCGAGCCTGAATTAGAGCTCGTTTAGTTATCGAGCCCGAGCTCGAGCCTGAAATACAAAGCTCGTTTAGGCTCGCGAGCCTAAACGAGCCCAAACAAAAATTTATTTACTTTTTAAATAATATAATAATAATGATTATAACATTGGCGAACCGAGCTCGAGCCGAGCTTTGGTGCGTTTAAGCGATATTGAAGCGAGCTCGAGCCGAGCCAGGTTCGAGCTTTGGATTTTACTTGCGAGCCGAGCTCGAGCTCGAGCTCAAATAAGTAGGCTCGAATCGAGCCGATCTCGAGCTCGAGCTTCATAAAATCATGACGAGCCGCGCTCGAGCCCAGCTGAGCTCGGGCTCGGCTCAGCTCGTTTACACCCCTAGATTTCTCGGTACTAAGTACCTCCGCCGGTGTTTTTGTTAGAGGAGTCCACTGTCGCTCACGATTATCCTGTTTAGCCTATTTCTGCGCTGTCAACTTGTTAATTGTTGTTCGAGCATCATCAGACGAGTATGCTCCTGAAGCCGAGTCCCTCCAGTTCTTTTTGAACTTCTTACCATTGTTTCCGCTCATGTCTTGCAGACGGTTGTGTGGTGGAGCGGCCTGTTGGAGCTGAGATTGCGCTCTGTCTGAGTGTAAACTTTGGCAGCGGCCATTAGTTTTTCCCAACTCTTGGGTAAACCCTCTGTTCCTGATAGAACTTTAATCATATCGTCACAGCGCACGGCGTACTTGAATTGTGCTCGTATCAGATGTTCATGTACATCACCGATTTCTAGTACCTCTTTGTTGTATCTCGTTATGAAGTCCTCCAGACTTTCATCATCTCGCCTCCAGATATTCATTACGTCGGCGGTGTCTCTGACAGATCTGCGTTGCTGGCTAAAGTGGACCAGGAACTTTTCTTTTAAAGCCATCCATGACGTTAACTTTCCTACCGGGAGGTTGTCGAACCATAACCGTGCTGCACCTGTCAGGGTTTGGACGAATAGGTGACACCACATAGGCAATGTCCAACCCCCTACCAGGCCTGCGCTGGTAAATACATAGAGATGATCATCTGGATCTGACATCCCATTGAATTTTCCGATGTTTGATGGTAGTTTCACCCTTTCGAGGGGAGCTAGGGCGATTTCACTGAAAATTTCGAGTTCTCCGCTGCTTCTGACGGCTGCATCCCGGTTATAATCCGCGCGGGGTTTATAATTTGCATGGTCCAGCTGCAGGTGACTGAAAACGCTTGTGTTATCCCCTTCCTAATATGTCTTGTCGTATTTATCGGTTTGGGTGTCCCGCTTCTGGTAAGAACGCGGGCCCAACCGAGAATGGACTGACTGCCTTCTATGAGAATATGGTTCATCGCTGTAATCTCTTCGTCGGGTCTCAGAGTGAGTAGATCCGTACCTAGTAGGAGATCTGGAATAGACTTCGGTGTCGTCTGCAAGCACTTGCGATGGTGCGTCATAGTGTGATGTACGTGGTGCAGATGGTGCCCGTACATGAGATGTAGATCTCCGTGATTGAGTTGCAGGAGGGACAGTCTGTGCACAAAGCTGTGCGTATACTGCATTTAATGCCCCCTGAGACCTGACGTACCACGAGATGGGGGTTCCACCGGGAGGTAAGATTGAACTTATCGGGATCTCGGGTTGTGCTCCTGGAGTAACAGGATCGTTGTGTTGGACCTCGTTATCGTCGGAGGCTTCTTCTACAATCCCCTCGACATGAGGATCATGAGTGAAGTTCACCAGTCGAGAGCCTGACGGTCGATTTGATGGAATCTCTGCCATGGAAAACAGAGAAATGAATCACAACGAGAAGATGAGAATGAAAATTGAAGAATCGGTGGGCGCCAATGAAGAAACACTGGTTCGAATATCCGGAATCAGTCGGACCAGGGGTTTAGTTCTGCATAAATGGGTAGGTCCTCTCGTTTGATTCGGGCTTTGGTTAAGCTCCTTCTTCGACCGGTAACTGCAAAACGAACAGTCGTTAGACTCACCACGGGGAGAATGGGGGTTCTCTCTGTAACCACCCTCCGGCGTGAGAATAAGTACAGGTTTCAATGAAGAAGAAGAAGTAGAAGTAAAAGTGAAAGTGAAGTGAGAGTAACTTGAGAGATTATACCTGATTTGTCTTATTTATAACCGGATTTAGGCGGGAAAGTTTGTTGACGGAGGGAAGGACGGAAAGCATTTTCCATAGGCGGTTACTCCTTCTACCGTTAATCATCATCCTTACGTTTAAGCACACGAATCGTGGGCAAGATCAACGGTTGGGGATGTGCCACGTGGAAAGTGAATGTGTGTGGATCTTTCTCCAATTTAGTGCCATCATTGTGACCTTAATGGGCGTTCAGGATGATGCCACGTGGCCATTACGTTATAACCGAATGGTTGTGCATGATAGGGCCTTCTAGAGGGTTTACAGCTGTAATCCTCTATGTCTCTACCTCATGTTAATTCTGTTGTAACAGAAAGGTCTCTTCCTTGTTTGAGTCTGGATTGTAATAGTGCGGAGATGTTTTGGGGTTTTGTTCCCAGCTTAACTATTCTTCTGCACGAGCCCACGCGAGGATGTGTTATTAGTTCTATCTCGGCGCGCGGATGTTAAAGACTGCTTCTTTTAGGTTCTCCTCTTTAGAACCAGTGCGCTGCCGCGCAAGGTTCCCTGAAAGAGGTTTATTGTGGTGAAGTTGTGGTATGGTTCTTTGTACCTGCGCAAGGTTTTTTGACCACCCTCTGGCGTGAGAATAAGTACAGGTTTCAATGAAGAAGAAGAAGAAGTAAAAGTAAAAGTGAAGTGAGAGCAAGTTGAGAGATTATACCTGATTTATCTTATTTATAACCGGATTTGGGCGGGAAATTTTGTTGACGGAGGAAAGGACGGAAAGCATTTTCCGTAGGCGGTTACTCCTTCTACCGTTAATCATCATCCTAACGTTTAAGCACACGGATCGTTGGCGAGATCAACGGTTGGGGATGTGCCACGTGGAAAGTGAATGTGTGTGGATCTTTCTCCAATTTAGTGCCATCATCGTGACCTTAATGGGCGTTCAGGATGATGCCACGTGGCCATTCGGTTATAACCGAATGGTTGAGCATGATAGGGCCTTCTAGAGGGTTTACAGCTGTAATCCTCTATGTCTCTACCTCATGTTAATTCTGTTGTAACAGAAAGGTCTCTTCCTTGTTTGAGTATGGGTTGTAATAGTGCGGAGATGTTTTGGGGTTTTGTTCCCAGCTTAACTATTCTGCTGCACGAGCCCACGTGAGGATGTGTTATTAGTTCTACCTCGGCGGATGTTAAAGACTGCTTCTTTTAGGTTCTCCTCTGTAGAACCAGTGCGTTGTCGCGCAAGGTTCCCTGAAAGAGGTTTATGTGGTGAAGTTGTGGTATGGTCCTTTGTGCCCGCGCAAGGTTTTGGGACCATACCCCTTCAGAAACCTAGAACCTGAAGTTTGGAGGAAGTTACGTTTTATAAATCTGATATCTTTTCTTGTAGTTAGTTTCTTAGTTTCTTTCAAATCAATCAAAACCCCCAATTCTAGATTAGCAGTAGTTAATTAAATAATTTAACTAAACACTAACCACATATTCCCCGTGGATACGATACCCTACTTACGCTATCTATTTAGTTTAATTAGGTTTTTGCATGACCGTTACGACAGTCACCAAAATGGCCCTGTTGCCGGGGAATTCCTATTATTCGCAACCGTCATATGTGCACGAACGCGGACGAATTTCAGCATTCTATATCATCTTTCAAGACAATCTATGGAGTCTAACGAATACAAGATGACAATTGTTGCGGTAAAGATCACCATGCGCGGCTAAAACTCTCGGTGACTTCTGCCCGGATGAACGTTTACGCAGTTTGACTTAATTATTCATTTTTCTGATTCTTGTAAACTAGTATAACTTGACTACTCGTGTTGGTTTATTGATAAACGTTTTATTGTGTTTGAATTACTTGTTGTTTTATTAAACGTATTGGCAACATACTTACGTTGTTAGCGGGTTGGTAATTTGGTGGGTAGTTGATACAATTAAACGGGTTGTTAAGTTGAATGGTGAATATTAAAAACTATCCTTAACAATTATTCAAAACCATTAATCCCAAGGCCATGTCTATGTGGTGTTTTGAATCAGAAAATGAATTTTTATATTAAAACGGGTATTCGGGATTCCGGGTGGAGGTTACTTCTTCTTAATATTGATAACACTTTTCGTGACAAATTGTGTTTTCTTTTAAATCTACAAACAAAACCCCCAATTTAGATAGTTTAGTTTTTAATTAATTTTTTTTAACACTGACCACAAATTCCCTGTGGATACGATACCCTACTTATGCTTTATACATAGTTTAATTAGGTTTTTGGTGTTAAGAAAAAGAAGTCTGAGGTTGTGAATCAGAAATCAACCAAGTTTGAATCAAAACAAACTTGGAAGCCAAAAACGTCAAAGGCTGAATCACAACAAACTTGGAAACCAGTGACACCCAGATTTAGAACGACACAAAGTTGGAAAACTATGGTTGATGCAACCAAACCAAACCAGTTTTGCAAACCAAAAGTTGTTGTTCAAAATCAAAAGGTTGAAAATGAAAGATTTTATCAAGGGAATGTTTCAAAAGGACAAATCTAGGTGGTCAAACAACAAAAGGTTTCAGTTAATGAGAAAGTTAAAGAGGATGTTTTTGAGAAGAATGAACAAAACTATCCAGTTTTACCTGGAAAGATACATGTTTAACTACCTGAGTCAAAGCAAGCTTGGGTTGCGTTGTTCAAGTGATTGAATTGTTTGAATGTGCAGGTGCTCTTAAAGACAGCAGAATGTCAAATCAAGAAGAGGAGCAGTTTGGCACGAGAGGAGGCTGCTGCTCCCTGCAACTGAAAACAGGGAGTTTGTTCATTTCTGTATATAAATAAACCATATTTCAAAAACCCTAAAAATATAAAAATTTAAAAACAAAAAATATGTTTTTATTTTGTCAAAAATTGAAAAATTAAAAAATATGTTTGTAATTCAAAATCAGTTTATAATTACTTCTTCGTGTTCTGTCCACGCACGTGATTGGATTCTGCACATATCACGTGTCGCTACGCATTCAACAGTCAAGTAATTCATCTGATCCTGAATTCACATGATTTAGTATGGTAATTTCATTTTAAAACCCAAATTGTGTGAGGTTTAGATCTTTATATATACACCAGGACACATTTTGTCACACTCCAACCGATGGCAAAAACATCAGGGTAGGATGAAATAGATTTCTCGAGACATCATAACTCAAATTTCATTGATAAACTAAGTGATGCATTCTTTTGAAATGGAAATACAACATAGAAGTTCAAATACGACAAAAGAAAAGTACATAAAATTAAAATGTGTTTCTAAATCCATCCTACTAGATTCTTGAAACGTCAAGCATCAATTTACTACAATATATATTAAAATAACGGTCAACACATAAATCATTTGTGAGCATATAAGTTTTGACTAACAGCATAGATCAAAAAGTTGGCACCAATCCTACATGGCATAAAAATATACCAAGGCATGAAAACATAACAATACTAGCATGCATCAAATATAAGCAAACCAATTATGTCCACAAAGTTGCGTATTTTGTCACCTAGGCGAACAAAACCGTGATTGAATGACTTAACATAGACCCCTTTAAGGTCAGTGTGCTACTCCTATAACGCTATACATGTTAAGGTTGGCTAATGACGTTAATGATAAGTATTTGTGCAAGAAAGGCTTCCAGTATGTATCATAAGCATATCATTTAAGCATGTATAAACGGATTGATTGATGTGAATAACGTGATTGATATTATGTTTATGATTTTGATAACGATGTATACATATTGCACCCAAAAGTGTGAAAAAGGTAAAATGGGATCATGTAAACTCACGGTTTGCAAAGCTTCCAAAGAAGTCGTGAGTTGTTGAGTCTTGAGATTGGAACACCAAAGTCATCCTACGACAGGGAAACAAAGGCGTATGAGTTTATGGATTTGATTGATGTATTGGGTTCGGAATTAAAATGATGGAAAATGTATATTATAGTCCTATGTGTTATAAGGTACAATGGAATGGTCATGAAAGGAGGTAGGATGATCATCATCCATTAAACCTCAGTATATGATTCACCAAAGTACAAAACCATCAACTTAGTTGATGATTCCGGTAGGTCATGAATATGGACAAAAATGAAAGTGAATAATTTACTAAGTAGCCAAATGAGAACAACCCGGCGAGTACATACCCAACATGGCAAATGTTGGAGACGAGGTGGGGTTGGCTCACTTTGATTCTTGGAAGCTACTTAGAATGTGCATCATCTAAATCACCAAGTAACCAAGTGAGCTCAAACTAGACAAGTACACTCCAATCATGGCAAATGTTTGGAGACTTGATATAGTTTGGACACTTTGTTACTAGAAATTTTACTTGGTGCTTAGGTTAAAGAAAATGGATTAACTAACTAAGCAAGGAAGTAGAATCATAGTTGGAAAGCCAAGGCTCCATTGTTCATACTTTATCAAAACACAAGCCTCACAACATTGAAGGTTGTGGGGTTTGGATGGTTTCAACACTTGTAGGTCACTTAGGACCTTTTAGGGGCAGTAGGTTTTTGAACCTCTAATCCTCTGGAAATCAATCATAACACAAGCCCACAACATGAGTTTAGTTGGGGACAGGGATGGTGCAAGATCTCCACAAGATAAACAAGTAACAAGACAAGTTTGTAAAAGTTTTGTAAAACATAATTCAAATCTGACATTGGAGTTTCATGTAAGTGATGTACCACCTGGTGACACCTTGGTGAACCTTGGGTAACATCCTTAGAGGTCATCCAAGTAGTTTGATGTAAGAAAACAAGAAGAAAATGAAGAAGAAGGTGCTCAAAACTCACTGTTTTAAGACTTTGTATAATCTGCCCAACTTGGAGATTTTGAGAAAATTATGAGGATTAAAGAGTTGATTTGAGGTGTGTAAAGGGTGGAGGGGTTGTGGACGACATGTATTTATAATTAGAGATTAGGGTTTGGGTTTAAAGAAGGTTGGAAGGTGATTGAAGAAGAAATGAGGTGGAAAAGGAGGTCCAATCCCGTAGCTTGGCAACATTCTGCCCATCCAGAGGGGCCTATAGACCATAAGGACCCTGAAAACTTTATTTTTTTGTTTTTCATCCTTGTTGTTTAGTCACTTGTCTAATTATGCGATTCCCTTGATATGTTAAGTGTGGTCAGGCATTTTAGGGCATGTATGAGCATGTGTATAGTATGAGTGTGTATGAATCATATACCGTACGTAAAATATAGATACCAAGTGTGATTCAATTTTGTAGGTAAACGCCAAGTATGATTTGGTTCTTACGTGTGAAATGCGTATTTGTGATTGATTAACATTGTGTATGTATGAATAAACAAGTGTGAATAAAAATTGAATTTTTATTATGATCAAAGTCTCGAGATTACAAGTATTGAAATGAAATACGAATACAACTCACTAAAAATAGAAAGTATAGAAATACAAATGGTACACATTATTGACAAAATTTATGTTTGGTTGGGTGGTAGACCGCTTACAATACCTGGGGTTATCCAGAGCGTCTACAAAAAAGAAAGTGATTGTTCCAATGATATTCCACAGTGGGTTCTGTTGTGCAATGGGTCTGGGAATGTAAAAGGAGCCTCTCAAACGTGCAAGAATGGACCCAACTGAGTAACTTGACCATAGACTTCAAAACTATAAGATACATGATGACAATGATAGATGGAACCGGAACAACAACAAAGGAGAGGGCATTTCAATGCCTTAATAAGCAAAAGTTTGGCAGAAGTTAAACATACCGGGGGTTAAAATACTTGGGCTCTTTGGAATAATTGGGTCCCACCTAAGATAAACTACTTTGGGTGGAGAGCCTACTTGGGCATAATTCCGGCGAAGACGACTCTCATTAACCGAGGTGTTTACGTTATAAATGTGTTTTTGTAGCAGGTGTGGGCTAAAGGGGGGAATTAATTGATCATCTCTTGACGTCTTGCTTGATGTCGAGATCCATTAGGTGGAACATTTTGGTATGACTGCAGATTCCGACTCCGACTGAAGGCATCTCTTGCCTTTGGCCATGGAATGTTTTAACAACCTTAATGGATTTTAGCCATGGAAGAAAGTCACTGGCATTGTCTTTTTAACCACGTTTTGGCTATTTTGGAAGGTGAGAAATGAGAAAGAGATTAATGGAAGGAGTATCCCGTATACGGTCACGAGAGCCGTCCCTGAGAATTTAAATGTCACAGCCGAGCCGGAAAAAGGCCCATTGGCCTAACAAATTATATAAACTATTTTTTTTAAACGATGATTAACTTTTCAGCAATAAACATTGCATAAATATAGTATTAGAATTAAAGAATTACATGTTGTGTTAGCTAACCGATGGTTTTTTAGGAGACATAATTTTAAAAAAAAATCCAAATTCAAAAAGTCAAAACCATTACTCAATTCTATATTATTATCTAACAATTTATATTTACTTAATTCTAAGTCTAACGATTAACATATACTCAATTCTAATTTCTAAGTTTAATAATCAATTAAACACCTAATTTAGGGTTCAACATCCAACAAAAACACATCCAATTTAGGGCCCAACATTCAATAAAACACCCGATTTAGGGCTAAATTAACAAGTATAAAGTAGGGGAAAATTGTGTGAATCAAGAAAGTGGAACAATAAAAAAACATACCTTGATTAGGCTTTGGTGGTCGTCGGCGTCAATTTCGGTGGTGTCAGCGTGGCTGTGGTGGTGAACCGATGGCGTGAAGACTTGAAGTGATGATGTGTCGGTGTTGATTGTTGAATGGGTCGGTCGCCGCTGGAATCAAACAACGACAACAACAGTAGCGTCGAGTTCTTTTTTCTTTTTTTTTAGTTTTTCAGTTTTTTAATTTTTATTATTAGTTAGATTAGATATAGATTAAAATTAGGTTATTGTGTCCAAAAGTTATAAGATATAAGATATGGATCAAATAAGATTATTTGGGCCCAATAATTATTAGATTAAACTTTTATATCAAAGGTCCAATAATTTAGGCCTTTGGAATTTTCGGGTCTCGGCTGGGGGTGCGGCTCTCCCATCCCCTAGGCCGGCCCTAACAGTCACGATGGAAGAGATCAAACAAGCTTCGTTCCTTTGGCTGAAAGAAGGTCCAAGTATAACGGTATTATTTGTGAGCGTTTGTGTGGTTTTAATAATCGAAACATGATTATGTAATTTGGCTCAGCTCTAACGTTACAACGTTTTGTTGTCGTCCCGTCTTTCTTTATTTTCATAGAAGTTTTAGCTGTTTGAAAAAAAAAAAAAAAAAAAAACCTAGTTTACCATTGCACTACATACATAAAAGACTGAACCATTGGGTGTCAGCCGAGTGGCCACCGACCCTCACTTTAAACCGGCTCGAGGATCAATAGAGGTCGCGGGTTCGAAACCTGGTAACCCCAGGCTCTTCAGTTCCCCTCGAGATGGCAGGGGTTTCTCCGCCAGATAGCGTTGTCGGGTTACTAGCTTGGAAAGTGGGATCACTTCCACGGTCGGAGGTACCGTACATCTACTTTTTTTTTTTTTTTAAAGATTGAGAAAAATAGTTTTCAATATTTGTTTTTTGAAACGAACCGGAAAGGGCAGGAAAATTAAATTAAATTAATAATAGAAAAAGGCTGCAAACATTTTCTTGTTTGATTAGCACAAGGGCCAAGAGATGCACTAGATGGTGTAGTGTAAAATGTGGTGGATGACGGCAACCTGAAGTCACCTCCGCCGCTATGCTACGGTGTGTTAGCCCACTGCTTTACGGCCCACACCATTGGTGAATTATTTTTTCCCCTGGCGTGAACCATTGGTTAACCCCCTGCTTGCTTGCTGCTGCACCACCTGCACCCTCAACTTTCCTTTTCCGTTCTTCTAACACTTTCATTTTCTCACACCTTTTCTAAACCTATGATAAATTCTACATAAATGTTATGCTTTCTTTTTATTGCCACATTGTGAATTATTACTTTAGATATTACTAGTTTTAGCTTGTAAGAATAAAAAGTGTATTCTATACATATATATTGTGTTAAAATACCCAAGGTTGTTAGCCCAACTTAAGCTTTTAGTTTGGTAGTTAGTTGAATACTTGATTCGGCTAGTTTGTTAATTGCTCACAGATACGTGTGATGATGTTATCGTTTAGTTGGAAGTCTTTTTAATATCTGTGGAGATTCCAGTCTTTACGTTCAGGACATAACTTTAAGTAGAAAACATACTAAAACTACCTACGATGATAAATGTAAGATAGTTGACGATTATATAATAAAATGATGACTAAAGCTAAGCAGTTTGGTGAAAATGTAAGGATACATTCTCGGGGTTAAGCCCGAAGCTACTATGGTTAGTATATGACAAGTGAAATTCAACACTTCACCATAAGCATATGGTGAGTTACCACAATTTAAAAAAAAAAAAACCTAAAATTTTGGTAGCACTTCTCTGAATGCTCTAGTATTCACTTTTCAATAATCGCATCGCTTGTTGTGAAAATCATGTAAAATCAGTTGCAACTTGAATTATATATATATATTAAACCCATTAAGTCTAACCGCTTTCTAAATCGATATCCATCGTCGGATCATGCTGAGATGAAATCTCAGCCGTTTAAACTCCCAAAAATAACCGCTATGATGGCGGTTCAGGGCGGTTCTCGGCGGTTTTTTTGGGTAGCGTTATTTTCTGCCCACATTCCCACGTCCATCCACAAAACTCGGGCAAATGATTATCAACTGAACAATTTTCTCTTCCAAAAATAACTGTAAATTGGGTCCTAGAATCAATCTCCATCGTCGGATGAAGATGAGATCAAATCTCAGCCTTTCAAAATACATGAAACCTTCTAGAAGGGGAGGTTTCTACACGGTTAGATTGTTCAGTTTTACTTCTTGAACGGTTTTCTTCCTCCTTTTTCTCCGACCCACGATTTCACAACCACCACAATTTTGATTCATAAATATCATCTTTGTTCTCTATCCATTTACATTCGTAAGAAAATATTATCCCATTGGTCACTGCCACCACCAAGGCAATAATCGCCACCTCTCAATCGACGGTCTCTGCCGCTCAATCGGTAGTCACGCAACCCAATCAACCATGAAAGCGGTCCAATCCACGATCTCCTAACCACCATCGGTTTGCCGTCCGCTGTTGGACGTAGTTGTAACTCCAATTTCAGTTTTGATTTTGCTACTTTTAGTTAACAATTTTGAGATGAGATAGTTCGTGTTTGTGGTCTGGTTACAGGCGATAGTATTAGGTTCGGTTTATGATTCTCCGAAAGTTATCAGTAAACCGACGCTAATTTGAAGGTAACATTCATTGTTTTAATGTGTCGATTGAATTGAAGCCATTTTGCCACCACTACAAGTTATTCACATTGTTTTTGTTTTTTACATTTAGGAAAAATCTGCATATCAACATGTGAAGCCATCTTGTCATTCTACAAACCATTCCAGTGGTCTTCATCATGCCCAGTTATCAACCTCTATAGACAGTTATGTAGATATTTAAGATAAAATATCTTACAAAGGTTGGTATAATTTGTTTATTTGTTACTTTTGGTAAACCACTGTTACAAGTTGCAAGAAACGTGATTTGTGGATCTTTTCTATGTTAAAGAAGTATGTGCTTAGTGCAGGTTTTGGTGGTTTTGAAGTGCAACTTCTTGAGCACAATGTGCCAGGCATGATTCAAAATTTTGCAAATATTTCTGCTTTCAAGGTACATAAAACTATATTGATCAAGTAGAGGTGGCAATCTTGACACATTTGCTTATAGACTGGTCAAATCGAGTTATGTTTATCGCTGACGGGTCAAGTTGGTAAAATAAAACATTTGTTTAAAAGGAAATGGGTCAATTTGACGAGCAAGTTGAAAGTCGAAAGCTTATTTCAGTGCATGTAGCCTCCTAAATTATTTTATTAGAAAAATAATTATCATTAAACTAATATAGTTTTTGAAAAAGTTCAATGCACTTTTATATCTAAAAAAAGTAAAGAGTTTCGACAAGAAGTATTTCGGAGTTCTAACTCTGTGGATGTTCATAAAGGCATGTTTTCTTTTGTGATGTTAGTGTGAGGTTAGTGTAACATTCAAGTTTTTTTCATTGTCTTGGTGTTTTGGCATCTTATGTTGTATTTTGATTTTAAGATGCTACAAATTTCCACTTGTAGGAATATTGACCTGGGAGAAACCTTTCGTCGGAAGCGCGCATTGGAAGCCTTTCGGTTAGATTCTGCAAAATGGGCAGGCAGTTAAAATTTACTTAATATTATGTTCCATGTGAGAATGGATATTGCTAACACCAATTTATATGCATTGAACTTACTAAATGTTTAACTAGCATTTATTATACAGTGAATGTGCAACTTCTTTCATGTCACCGTCTAATTTCCAAGCTTACAATGCATTATTAGAGGCTCATGACAGAATCATAGCACTTGATCTTCCTCATGGTGGGCATCTACACTTGGTTACCAGGTACTAAAATTTCATCTCATTCTCATCTAACACTATGCCAATTCTACTATAATCTGATTTTTATACTTTTATCATTTCAAATTGATACAGAAAATATCCACGGTATCCATATCTGTTGAGACCATCCTTACAAATTGAATGAGAGTACCGGCGAATTGGCTATATTGATTATGACCAGGTGCTTTTAATCTTTTACCATTTGGATTTTATATGTGTGTATATATTTATCTATTTGCTATATTGAAATTTTAAGAGCACTTGATTGGTGATTCTCAAATTGCAGTTGGAGCGAGCATTTGACAGTGAAGTTGATTAATATGCTTTAAAAGGAGATTGCGGAGGAAAGAATGGTTTCTCTAGATATAGTTATAGTTTACTTCTCCCTTTTTTGGAAAATATTTATCACATGAGAAATTCAACGTGTTCTGTATTAAATTTTAGAGGTAATTGCGGTTTTGGTCCTTTTGGTTTAAAGTCAATCTGTAAGGAAGGAAAACACAATCACAATCGAATGATGGCAAACTTAAACACAATCACAATACGGATGTACCTAAGTAAACAAAATATTAAACCAACAATCAGAAAACGAAACCCAAATTACGAACCTTGTAATTGGTGAAGTCCATATTCAAAGACAAATTAACAAACCAAGAGTTGCATCACAAAATGTAAACAAAAAGAGAGTAAATAAATTACAAACATTACGTATGAACCATAGCAATCGGAAAAAGAAACTTAAATAAAAAAAACCCTTGTGACCGATGAAGTTGATCTTCGATGATAAATCAAAAAACCAAGGCTGCAATTGAAGTTGCTGTCATTATCTCCCAAACTGTTAGCATAATGCCAAAAAAGCACAAAGTTTAGTAATTAAGAAAAGTAATAGGACGGGTCATAAGCGAACTACATTAAGCAGCATCATAGACAAAAACTACACTAATATTAAATAAAAAAAACATATTCACGCAACACATGACCATCACATGTCAAACAAGTTACGAAAAGATCTAATAAAAATGCAAATTTTAAAATGTATTTGAATACACATTGTTGTTACGATAATCATAATGTGGCATAAGACTTATTTAATTAGGGGTTAAAGTCAAAATAATTGGATGAATGGGGTATGTAGGAGAGAAAGAGATGATATAATTAAAAACTGATACATACAGATCACCTTACAGGCCGTCTCCGAAAATGTTCGAAATTCTTTAGACCCTGTGCGAACAGAAAATACTGGCCCCTTAAATATAAATTTTAATATATGAAAATGAATTAATGTCCTTTGAATCAACACTAATCATTTAATATATTTGACAAAATTAGACAATTAATGTCATTTACATTTCATAAATAGATAAGAAACAAAAAGAAAAACAAAACCAGGATTAGAACCTGTGTCTCCTTATTATTAAAGTAACTTTCAAACCACCAAACCAAGAGCGCTTCAGGATGATATTTTTTTCCAATTCATTACATATATATTCTAACTTTACAGTGTAAAAGTAACACAAAATCAAAAAAAATGGCCCTCGATAGGTTTGGGCCCTGAGCTGTCGCCCATCCCGCACACCCGTTTGGCCGGCCCTGCCACCTCACACCCGTCAGGCCAGCCCTGCCACCTCACATGGATAATTTTTACCATTTCAATATTGACCACTAAGAGCAAGATTCAACATGAAGATGAATGGAGTTAGAGGGTGTTTGGGATTATTGCGTTTGTAATATTTAAACCTTGATATTTTATATTTTTATAGAAAATTCTTATTGAAATGTTTAATTGTCGACCTGATGAAGCTGAGGTAATGTATGCATCAGCAAAGAAGGCCGAACTCAAGTTGACATTTTCCCAATTAGGCAACTACCTCAAACCCATAATATTGGTGTATGAGCACTAGGCTTGGCAAAATGGATGGGCCAACATACCAACAATTTTAATTTTCAGGCATTCTAATGTATAGTTTGACATGTTTTCTTCTGTGATAATTCTTTCAATTTAATACGGTGGACCCATTAGAGATACAACATAACAGACGTTTAATCATGTTGGTGGGATCAATGGCGGAGCTTAGTGTAAAGCGGGGGTGCACCCCCCTAATGTTTCGGTTAGAAGTGTAAAATTTCATATTTTTCTTCCGAAAATTTTAAAATTATATAGGATTGTCCCCCCAATTTTGCCTAAATATTTATACAATATATAAATTGGGTCCCATGATTTTCCGCCCCCTCAGAACTTTTGGTCAAGCTCCGCCATTGGGTGCGATCTGGTAATGCCTATATTCACACATAGATAGCTTTACGTGGCTAAGTCGTGTGTAACGTCTTGTGGTGGCCTACGATTTTATGTGAACAATAGTGAAAAGCACAAACAATGAACTAAAAGTTAATAAGTCATTTTTGTAGTGTTTGGATAATGCGTTGAGAAGGAGTTTTTGTGGTTTGAAAATAAGAAAAAGAAAAGTTAGACGGTTGTGACTTTTTCAAAAAGGAAAAAGAGAGATCGAAAAGAAGAAAAGGAGAAGCAATCCCAAACACCCTCAATATAAATTATATTTGTTTGTTACGTTGTTAGTGTAACCCGTCCAACAGACGGGTATTAAACTAGTTGATAAGAAATGTGATGCATGAAAACCGTTTGATGTTTTATCTCTCATTTTTTAGGTTTTGTCCGTTTTAGAACCTAATCAAGTCAAAAATGATATTTCTAGGAATGAGTGAGAATCTAGAGGAATTTAGCAACATTGTTTTAGAAAAATTGTATAAAACGGGTAGGCATGTTGCCCATGTCATTATAGTCTAGTGACATCTCAGGGTTTGGATTAGGCTTAGAGACCTTAGATCTTGTGTTCGATTCCCACAAGGGGGTTTTCTCAAATTTATTGAGTATTCTCCAGAATTGGTGTATAGACATTATAGTCAAGCGGAGATGAATATGATCAAGTGGTTTCACTGGTGACACGATGATACTCCAGTGTACTCCAGTGGTCCAAATTTGCCGTTAAAAAAAACGTCAGGCTAAAATATTGTGTCTAAAAAGATAACGGTGCTACTAAATTTCATGTTTAGAACATTAAGATGAAGAAAAATCTGAGTTTTAAAATGTGTCGTATCAAAGAAGAACAAAATTTTGAGATCATTAACTAACTTTTAGATTAATGTTAGGAAATAGTAATCAATTAACAATTTTTTATCAATCTTACTCACCTGATTAACAGTAAGGAATTATCTAAAGGATTATAATGTAATTGAGATTTATTATACCAACATATAAAGTTATTGGACACGTCCTCATAAAGTCATACGTATTATTAGCAAAGGCTGGGACCTTTGGTTTACATTAACAATGGGTAATATAAACAAGCCTATGACTATTTCTTAAAAATGTTTAAGGGTAGTTGAGGTAAGTTGTTATTTGTTAAAAAATGCAAACAAAAATTGTCATCTAAGGGTATACGGGGCACCATGCGGAGAGGCTAGCGGTGACCCCAGTCCCCGAGCGGGAACACCGCCGCCATCACTGCGGGGACCCAAATCGGGGAGGGGAATCGGTGTTTGTTCACCGCGTTGAAATTGCACAAGAATCGAGGAACGGTCGATTTTTTAAACGTTGCCAACGGTCAAATTTAAAAAAAAAAATCAATTTAAACTAATATAAATAACCAACTTCAATAATTTTTTACCACACCCACCATTCTCAAACTTTTATACTCTAAAAATCTATAAAATACAACAAAAGCCAAACCGAGCAATGGAGAACCAACCCCGCGAAGCCAAGAAAAAAACTAAGGGACGGGGCTCGCAACCGTCTCGTGGTGGTTCGAGCGGTGCAAGTGCACAACCACAACCCCCTTTCGGATATACTTCACAACAAATTAAAAAAAAAAAAAAAAAAGCAAGTCCCCTAAGAGGGGAGTGCCGCTATCAAATTGGGGTGTGAGGGGAGTTGACGTGGCATAACCTGACTGGGTATGTGTAAGAGAGGGGACTCCCCTAAGAGGGGAGTGCCCCTCTCACCCTAACTTTTAATTTCTGACCTATAATGCGATGTACTCTAGACACATGTTACACTTGTTGTATGATTATGATTATGTGGGTACAATGGTTAAGACTTATTATATGTTGGGAGACAGACAAATGATATTTTTGTACTTGCATGCTACATTATATAATCTTGATGAAACTAGACTCTAGACATGTAGAGCATTTGCATCTTAGGCCGGAGGGTGTGGGGGGCTCCATCGTGCCACCTCACTGCCTATAGCACCCCCCTCGGCGCCACCATCCACACCATGCAAATTAAACCGGGGCGCAATTGATGGAGCTCCATCATGGTAACGAGGGAGAAGGGCTTTATCAGGTGGGGTCCACATCATTTCAGCCAATAATTTTTTTTTTCAAATTTTGTTTAATAGGGGGTTCCATCCTACACCATACAAGTTAAAGGGGGGAGTGATAAAGCGCCATAGCTGCGGACACCATACAAGTTAAAGGGGGAGTGATAAAGCGCCATAGCTGCGGTGGATCCTAGGTGACGCTGATGTGTCTTGATAAAGCCCCTAGGGGCTCCATCCCACACCCTCCAGCCTTATGGGCCAGAAAATGTAAAATAAAGTTCATAAAAATATGACTAATATAGAAAAATAAAGATAAAGAAAGCAATATGGAATAGTATGATTTCTCTATACATTAAACAACTAAGATAGATCCATCAATAGATTAAGATATATGGTATGTTTTTATAGAGTTTTTAGGAGTTTCTAGCTTTAAGCTTTTAAGAAAAAGCTTATACTCAATAAAAAACCTTGTTTGGTTGAAGAAGCTTGAAATTTTTAGGTTAGGAGCTTGAAGCTTTTGGTTGAACGCTCCTGCTAGTAGCGTTTAGAAGGAACTATAAGCTTTTAGGGAAAAAATAACTATTTTAACCTCTAATGATAATGAATTTTTTAATGCACAAACTTTTTTAAGTTTTAGTTATTTCCATTTAGTCATTCTATACATTTTATTGAAAGCTCCAGTTACTCTGGCTACTTTTGCCAAACATACTCATAGCATAGAGTGAACAAAGATCATCATATGCCTATCAGGTATGTCAGATCACATTGTTGTATATGCATGTTGGGAGTGGTATGTGACAATAAAGCATGGCCAGACCTAAAGGCTTACAAATCTAGGTAACCATTTTGGACCTTCAAAAAATAGGGGCCTTAAAATTTTTAAAAATCTTTATATAGCATGTACGTGTATTAGATTATCAAGCCTAAATGAACAAAGAAAAACTATATTTATTGCAAAGCTCAACTGAAGAGCCAATTCTAAAATAAAAGAGACCCAATTCAAACTCCAAATAGTATGCAATTCGTATTTAACTTAGGCCGACATCGTCATTCTCGCTGATTGTAATGTCGCACATGCTCATTCCACTCAATGGCGTTGGCGATCGGGGAGCAATTAGAGGCGAAATTAGGAGAAAATAGTGGTGTCGCAAGGATAATGTAGGTTGATTAACAACTGTTTTTATAGGAATCTCTATATTCATTCAATCATTGTTTGTCCTAAATCCCTAATTAATACTTTGAATCTTTAAGTTTTGATATTGTGCTTATGATTGAGACTTAGAAGGCGGAAAGCAGAACCAATGTTTTTTTTTATACCAATTCAAAGGGCCATGCCTTTGCAATTTGCTTAGGGCCTCCAAAAAACGGGATCAGGCCTGTGTGACAAATTGACAATCATGATTAAGAACGCAACCATGAGTCACGAGTAAAGTGTCTTTTTTGGCGTTCATCCGACGATAGCTAACTACGATTATGTGCTAACTTTGTTTTGTTTCCCTTAGTCAAAGGTAGTTGACTTTTCCCCTAACGTTCTAACAATGTAATTTTTCAATGACCCATGAACCACATGCTACATGGTTTAAGTAATGACTAGAAATGAGCATGATAACGATCAAAAATAAAGAAAGATTATAAAAAAAGAATATCATCCTAAGATAATGAAAAATAGTATAATGCTAAAGATGTAAATATAAGTGTAAAAATGGAACCTTAAAGATGAAAGACATTTATTAGACTAGTTGCCATGGCTTAGAGTATGTGTAATGGGACATTTTATAATGGGGAAGAGGGCCATGGCGCCCTATGCGCTGCGGAACACCGCTACAGGCGGCGTTATGGGGGTGTGAAATGTTGCAGCCGTTATCATCTTCACGGCGTGAAGGAGGAGAGAACATCTGCACGATGTTTCCCCCACTCACACACACATATATATACATACATATGTATGTATAATTGAAGGGTTATATAACCCCCTTACCACTACACCCTATTGTGATATAAAGCCCATAAAGCCCCTCTCTTACGCATTTCGCCACTTGTCGTATAACGCCCCCAAAGGGGCTTTATGACTACACATGGCCTTAAAATGACAAGCTTAATTATAAAAAAGCTAAATATTTAAAAAGATCACATGAAGAATTAGGGGTGTTCAAAAAACTCGTGACTCGCAGCTCGCTCGAAAAAAGTTCGAAAAGAGCTCTACTCGAAATTGGCTCGGTTGTAAACGAGCCAGCTCGGCTCGGTTTGTAAACGAGCCGAGCTCGAGCTTGGCCTGGCTCGGCTCGGCTCGCGAGCTCGTGAGCCAGCTCGATAAGGTTTACATCATTTTTTTGTCTCATATCGCTCAGAAAACAAAAACTAAGAGAGTATCTCCGTATAAAAGAAGGTAAAGAACATGTACAAAGTGAGTTAACTATTTATACTTGCATATTTAGCTATTTAGTTAAATATAATTGCAGTTATGGCCCTTAATCTATGAAAAGATTCATTTTTAGGGCTTTTTAAGTAGTAAATTTTGCGGTTCTTTGTTAGTTCGAGCTAGATTGAGCCGAGCCGAGCTAGCTCGAATTTTAATCGAGTCGAGCTCGAGCCTCAAATCTCAACTCGATTTGAAATTCAAGCTCGAGCCGAGCCCGCTCGAATTGAGCTCGACTCGGCTCGTTTACAGCCCTATGAAGAATGCTTCATATGTAGGAGTGTTACATGTTTTTTGTTACAACAATTTAATTTACTAGCTGACACTTGTTAGCAAAGAGGACTTGTATGTAATCATATGTTAGCAAAGATGATAAATTACGTCAATAAGTTTATCTTTGAGCCTTTGTACCTAGGGGCTACAGGTGGGTGTTTATGGGTCCAGATTCTTGTTTCAAAACAGAAAGAAACTGAATGCAAAACGACCTATCTGTTCTGGCAGTCTGGCTTAACCTAAGTCCAGCCCGCCCAAGTAACCTAAGAAGGACCGAGACCGATCTTTAGTTTGAGATTTTTTGATTTGTTGGTTTCGAGTTCAGGTCAGCTTTACTCAACCAGTCTGGTGCCGACCGTTGCACAACCCTTCGACTAGTTTGGTGTGATAAAGTCATTAACCCCAAAAGGTCTTAAACAGTGGTTAGGGCAGTGAGAGAAGATATATTGAGAAGGTCCATGTCTACTTGTCGAGCAAAGCAGGTGGGGGAATCATTATCTCGAGAGTGTTGCATGGAGCGTAGGCTAAAATGATATGTTGCCAGGAGTCGCGTGCCCTGCTCGTGGGTCTCTAGCATGACAGAAACCAAAGGGTCGTAATTGAATGCCAAGAGACTATTTCAGATAAAAATGGGCGTTGCACGCTAGGATTAAATGTTTGCCAAGGGTCTCTTTTGCCAATGTAAAGCCAATCTTTCAGAATGTTGTCGTGGTGAAAGAATGCGACATACCAAACGTTTGCGACACATGGGCATCTAGTCAGTAGTCACTCTTTGCATATCTTTTAGAGGTGGCGCAACGATTAAGAAAATGTGTGGTGCCGAAATACTTGCAACATTTCTCGGTACCACATGGGTCAGGAGTCGAGACCACTTTTCTAAATAGCCTATGACAAAACAAACTAGTGACCCATGATAATTCAACTAATGCAGTTTTTGTTAATATATATTTGACCAGTCAATGTAACCATAAATCATATACGTTTTAACATTCTTTCTATAGAATCACTCAAATGATGCAGTTCAAACCAGAAGGAACAAAGCAAAAAGCAGTAAATTGAGATGAACATGAAAAAAGTCAACGAATCATATAATATATAAACAGAAGAGCCAAAACCTTCCTTCAGTCGAAACTTAACCAGCACAACATAATTTTCATAATAACGCAATAAAATCCGTCTTCCCCACCATACTAAATCAAGCTACCAGTATTAATATAAGCATAAATAAACCTTACGAAATACCAGTTGTTCGGTTATCTACTCAGCAACATTTACGAGCTCATACTCCATCAAAGACAGATTGTTGTCCTCTTTGACTTCAAAAGTGACAGAATCAGTTACTTCGATACGACCCCACTTGTCAACTGCAAGCCTCATCGACCCCTTGAACATGTCAATCTTTCCATTTCGAATGATGACACCGGTACCAGGTTTCATAAGATCAACTGTAAAAAAAATAACAATGTTTTAAATATTTTCATTACATTTCGCATCCCCAATTGATTCTGTCAAATAGTTGTAATATAGTTCAATGTTTGTAGTCTATAAACTTGTTCATTTGACCCAAAAAGTCAAACGTTGACTTTATTTGACTTTTCTCTTCTAAGTATTGACAGCTTGAGAAAGTAACAAGCAATTAAACTAATTAAAACCATAATTTACGTCACGAAAACAAAATCACAAATCTTCAATTTACAAAAACATAAACAATGCATAACAAAATCACACCTAGGGTTTACAAAACTCAAATTCCATATCACCACCTTAAAAAACACAACAATTTCAAAAACCAAAACATAACAACAACAACAACAACAAAATAAGATTACCTTGATGATTACGAGCAGTAAAAAGTATAGTACCGGTTTCATCACCAACAAGACACTCAGCTATACGAACATTACGAACATTAGAAGACGCTGACGCAACAAGCCCCTTCTGCAACACAATTTCAGAACTTAGAACCTTTGCGATGAGCGTTAGACCGGAAGTTTCCGGTTTAAGGTCACCGACTTTGATAAAAACCGGCTTTCGAAGGGCCGGTTTGGCCGGAGTTGATGAGCTTTGAGCGTGTGAGTTGGTGGTAGCCATTGCAGATGTTTGGATGTAATGGGTAGGGTTTTGATCGGTTTTCTTGTTTCAGTAGTGACTGCATATTTGACGAGTCTTTACGCAAATACTATTTTGGGAATGGCTTCATTTCCGATTCTTTTCGTTTTCCATGCTATATTTGGTTATGTGGGCCTTCATGGGCTTTTTGGCCCATGGGTGTAGTGTACTGCAGAGGTTGACTACGTTGACCGGGCATTTTATATTCCTAGCCAAGGAGAAGAAGGTAACACAAATAAAGGCTATGAGGTGTGGTTTGGTTAGTTCTTTTGGAGACTATTCGTTACGTAGGCGTCACCTCATCATAGGTGGAGGACCAACCCTTTTAGGGCTACCCAAGGGTGTGGAGGGGAAGCAATGACTACCCAAGAGTTATACCTTGTGTTCATTCACTAGTACCATGCAAGGAGAGAGAGAGAGAACAAACTTGAGGGGCCCATCAAAATTAAAGCAGCCAATCACCAAGCTTCGTCCCCAACGTCGGCAGGCTGCCGTGTGCGACGTGACGACCCGAAGGGGGCGGTGTGCGACGATGCCGACGACCCGAGACGGGGAGGGGACGACCCCCACACCCGATGGTCTAATGCAAAATGATGGCTTACATCATTTAGAGGGTGTTTGTTTGAGATTACGTTTTGAAGTGATTATTTGATTATTGCGTTTATAAAACATAAATAATCTAAAAAAGTGTTTGGATGAAAAAGTTATTATTTGCCTCCAAAACACAGTTTTGGAGAAGCGTGTACCTACATGCTTTTTCAAAACGCAGTTTTGAAAACGCAAAATCTGTTTTGAAAACGCATAATCTATTTTGAAAACGAAACACCAAACACCCCATAATATGATTGATAATGATAAAATTTTATCCATTGAATTTATGAATTTAAAATCTAAAAATCAAAAAATTATTAGTCCAAGGAGACCAACTTATTTTCAAGTGTAGTGACGAAAAAGGCGATTTGAAGTTGCCAAGAAAAAAGTTTCACCGACAAAATTACCAACGCCGGAATTAAAAGCGGTTGCAAAGGACGTAAAGAGCGCTTATCCACTAGAACCAAAGCAGTAGAGTTTCTTTGAGGACGAAATTTAATAAACAATACGAAAAATTTACATTCACTGAAATAACAATGAATTGCAGGCCATTGGCGTTTTTAATAAGCTTGCCGTTCGCATTAATTGCCTCAGTTTTATCCATCATCGGCGCCATTGTATTTATCATTGGGTACGTACGCTCATTCTTGATCATCTTCTTACAATTATATGTCATCTTTTTGGATCATGTGCCTTTAGTTTTTTAGGGTTATCTGGCCTATAGTAGATTAGGATGTTCAAATATTGTTGAAACATGACCAAACCACAATCCGAGTCGCATCGGCTAGTTTGGCTGGTTTAGGATAGGTGCGCTTTTGGTTCACGGTTTGAAAACTCGGACTAAACATAGAGGTTTGAACAAGCTGAGCCAAACCCGAGAGCTCGATTAGGCTGGCGTTCGGATTGTTAGAGTTATGAGAGTTTAGATCGATTTTAAAGGTCCAACTCGGCTTATGAATAGCTTTTCAAGATCTACCTCGAGCTTGACACATTTGTTATTATTTAATTAAGTTATATACATTTTTTTATTATTTTTTAATATAAGTACTATAATAACATAGTATAAAGTATTTAATTAATATAATATTTTTGTATATAAAAGTGATTGCTGTAAATATATATATTTAATAGAGTAAAATGCACGGATAGTCCCTGTGGTTTTGCAAAGTTTCAGCTATAGTTCCCAGATTTTGGAAATTACACTCATAGTCCCTGTGGTTTGACAGTTTGTTACGCTGATAGTCCCTGGAGTGGATGTGGGTTAGTTTTCTCAGTTAAGTCCATGTGAAATTACAAAATTACCCTTGCTTTTATTATATTCATCAACATCATCATCATTCAACAGACTCATTCATCAGTTCACTCATCTTAGCAAGAACACATTAATCATTCATCCAAAAATCCAATTCTAAGAACACATCTTCAAAATTCACCAACCGTATATCGAAACAACAATCTGAATCAAAACAACAAATCACTCCTTCGAGCAAAAACAAACCGTATATTGATTCAGATACAACCTCATCGATCAAACAACAACATTCAGCAATCCTTCATCTATCAATGATCATCAACAAGCACAGGGGCAAATACTAAACGAATCCTTCTTCTTCGATACAGCCGAACAACAATATTCAGTTTCTTATCTTTAATTCAGATTTGAAAAACCTGCAGCTGTATGTCCGATTCAAATCTAAAAGTCGACTCAACTAAGGCTTTCTTCTTTGTTTCAGATCCAAACAAACTACAAAAAATTGATTCTTTTATGCGAACAACTTTGTCACTTACCTTTCTTCTTCTTCGAACAAACAAGCAACAATCTTTCTTGTTTTAATTCAAATTCAAACAACAATCTGAATCAAAACAACAAATCACTCCTTCGAGCAAAAACAAACCGTATATCGATTCAGATACAACCTCATCGATCAAACAACAACATTCAGATCTGTTTACTAATCCAAACAAATCCATCGCACAAATCCATTTGTACAAATCCAAACAAAATTCCAGATCTGTTTATGATCATGTGTTGCTTTAGGCCACTCCGGTACAAACTCCAGATCTGTGTTGTTTGATTCATGCCCAAAACAACAATCGTAACTTCGGCACCACCCCCACCACAGTCGCACAATGTAACGGAGACGACAGGGGTGGGAGGCGGCTGTAGAGGGTGACGGTGTAGAGAAGATGACAGGGTGGTGGGGTTAGTGAAGGCGACAGGGTGAGGTGGATAGGGGTGGTGGGGTTGGTGAAGGCGACAGGGTGAGGTGGATAGGGGTGGTTGATTTGGGGATGGGTGGTTGATGGTGGAGGCGGGTATGGGTTTAGGAGGCGGAGGTGTGGTGGTGGAAGGGGATGGCGGTGGTGGGGAGTGGTGATGGCGGCAGGGGAGGTGACGGTGGTGGTTTTTAGTGAGAGAGAGAGAGAGTAGAAAGAGAGATACATATTGTTCAGTAAGTGTGTGTATATACATACATATATGTTTTATATATTTAAATACTTGATTTGTTTATTTTATTTTATATTAAGGGTATTATAGTCATTTCACACCAACTTAACTGAGAAAACTAACCCACATCCACTCCAGGGACTATCAGCGTAACAAACTGTCAAACCACAGGGACTATGAGTGTAATTTCCAAAATCTGGGGACTATAGCTGAAACTTTGCAAAACCATAGGGACTATCCGTGCATTTTACTCTATTTAATATATAAAATAATAGTTACACAAATAATAGCTTGTTTACGCTCACGTGTCAGCTTGAGTTCAAAGTGAAGCGTGGACTTATTTTTTAAACAAACGTGTTTTTTGTCTCAAGCTCGGCCCAATTCGATCTCGGTTAGATTAGGAGTGCCTTGACTTGTTTACATCCTAACTACGGTTTGGCTGCTAGTTTTCCTGTTGTTACTGCATGGTTAAATCGAACTAGGCAAACTTTGAATACGACATCCTAAAAATAATAAACATATGTTCTTCAGAAAAATTGGCTAGCAATTTCTAGTTGCAACCAACACTTATGAGGTTGGCATGTCACTCTTAATTCACTCATTCATTTTAGCTAGAGTGTTCAAACTTTATATACACTTATTTTCCTTTGTTTTCATTTTAAAGATATGATCAAGTTTCTTTAAAAAATACAAAATAAAAACTTTTTTTGGACTAAACCGTTGAAACCAGTGGCGAAGCTTGATCTTTCCGACCGGGGGGTCGAAAACATATATACCAAAAATTTCTATTAAACCGCGGGGTCAAAAACGTATATACCCAAAAATTTCTATACGAAAACTACATACTCTCCACTAACGAGCGAAAAGCTACGCCCTTGGTTGAAACCGAACCGCTTTGGCCAGTTTGACTGATCCGGCCGACTGAGCCAACCAAATGGGTTTGTTGTACTTTTATCTAAAACCGTGTCTACCATTTCGTGAGACATCCTATCAGAATCGGCTGAACCGAACCGTAAACACCCTAATGGCCTTGTGTATGTGTTGTGCCATTAGGGCTGACTCAACCTTTTTGGGGCCTAAAGCGGTTTCTAAAGTGGTTTCTAAAGCAATTTTTTTTTGCTTACGATCCTAACAAATGAGAATATGATTCCACCCGTTTTTTGTATGTTGTTTCGAGAAGGCACACATCAGAGTGAGTTTAGTGAAAACAAAACCATTTTTGTGCATGTGTTATGGCATTAGGGCTGACTCAACCTTTTTGGGACCTTAAGCGGTTTCTAAATCTATTTTTTTTTTTTTTTTGCTTACGACCCTAACAAATGAGAATATGATTACACCCATTTTTTGTCTATTGTTTCGAATTATCCCTTTCTTTTAAATAATTTTGGAATGAGAGACAAATATGACCTACTATTAGTATTTGAGACAGTTTCCCTCACATATATTAGTCACAGATGGAACAAATGAGCTAACATGAAGATGTTTGCAGGGTAGTGGTGACTTGCATCTGCCCGTGCTGTATTTGTTGTGCTCTACTCCCAACTCTAGCGGTCAGCCTTTTGAAGCTGCCCGTAGATGTTGTCCTATGGTTTCTTGATTTCATACCTTGTTAATCATCATCTATCTCCAACAACATAGAGATTTTCATACATGTATCTTAATTAAAACGCTTGTTAATTATAGATAAACAAATAAATTTGGTTTGAAATATTATTAAAAAATGTATTATATATCGTCAATAGTTGAAGACTTGAAGGCATTGGTGGACCCAAGCCGGCTTGGGTGGCGGGCGCCCCCCTTGAAAAACAAAATTTAGTGTAGTTTCGAGTTAAAAATTCCGACTGCACCCCTTAAAAATTTGGTTAATCCATTCGTTCGCATCCTCAGAAAATAATTCCTGGGTCCGCCTCTACTTGAAGGTACGTGGTGAGTAAACCATAAATATTGGGCACTATTTGATTAAAGTATTCATCTTGAGATCATTTTTTTAGAAGGTACGTGGTGAGTAAACCATAAATATTGGGCACTATTTGATTAAAGTATTCATCTTGAGATCATTTTTTTAGATTAGATGCATGCACCAAAATTTGAGATGAGATAAGCGCGGGACCATGCACCCCTCCAAATTGACAACTTATTAATTCAACATGCACGACATTAAGTATGAATATTAGAGGTTAAATGGTGAGATAAATGGACCGGGTCCAATGAGTATCTAAGTTCTACTTCGATCAAGTTTCGATATGGTTGAAGATCATTTGTTATTGCAATCAAGTAGTTGGATTTATGTAATGAAATCGGGATGTTACACTTTGTAAGTCAAAAAAGAAGATCGAACATCTAACTTGACATCATGATCATCCGAGTCATTCGAGAATATTGTTTTGAAATGGTTGAAGACCATTTCTTTTATAAGTGGCGTCTTTTGTTTTGCTTAGGACTGGCAAACGGGTTGGGTCGGGTTAGAACGTGTCATAGGTCAGAACGGGTTAGGGTCGGAATAGGTTAGGGTCAAAATGGGTCAAACTAAAAAAGGGTTGTTTTGGGTCGGGTCAGAACGGTCCGGGTTGGAATGGATTCGGGTCCAAACGGGTTCGGGTCAGATCTAGTCTAGTTCGAAATGGGTTTCGGGTCAAAACGGGTTGGTTTTTTTTTTTTGCCATTTCTCAAAACATGATTTCATCATGAATATACTTTTTGTTCGAGTCGGGATGGAGACCGAAAAAACCCAACCAAAACGAAACCAAAAAAACCAAAACCAAACAGAAACCGACCAAAACGATACAAAAAGAAAAAACAGAAAAAATCAAAACCGAACCAAAACGAAACTGAAAAAACCAACCTGAACAAAACAATACAACCGAAACCAGAACCGAAACGAAACGAAACCGACTAAAGTGAAACAAAACAATTGAAAAGATCGAAACCAATCAAAACGAAACAAAAAATCAAAATCGAATCGAAACCGACCAAACCGAAACAAAAAAAACGAAAACGAAACAAAAAAAACTGAAAGGATCGAAACCGATCCGAAACGAAAACGGAAAAACCAATCAAGACCAAAACGAAACAAAAAATCAAAACTGAAACAAACCGAAACAAAACAAGAAAGTTGAAAAGATCGAAGTCGTTCCGAAATGAAACCAAAAAACCAATCAAAACGAAACAACATATCAAATCGAACCGAAATGTAACAGAATATATAAACCGACCAAACAAAAACAAAAAAATAGAAACCGAACTGAACTGAACCGAAACAAAAACTGAAAAGATTGAAATCGATCCGAAACGAAACCGAAAAAACCGATCAATATGAAAAAAATAAAAACCGAACAGAACGAAATCGAAAAAACCGACTAAATTGAAACAGAAAAAACCGAATCAAAACCTGTCTCGCGCGGAAACTCGTGTCGGCCCAAAACCTGTTGCGCTCCGAAACCCATCCCATGCATAAACTCGTGTCGGCCAAAACCTTCCCCGTGCCGATCCAAAACCTTCCCCGTGCCGAAACCCGTCCAGGCCCGGAACTCAATTTGAACTGAACCTGTTCCGATCCAAAACTCGTTTCGTGCCGTAACCCGTCCTGTGCGAATACTTGTGCCGGCCCAAAATCCATTGCGATCCGAAACCTGTCTCGTTTCTTTTAGACACTAACCCACATCGACCAATTTCTTTAAAGTTGTCGACCCGCTTTGACCCGAAAATAGCAAGATGGAATTTCAACTGACCCATTGTGACCCATTTAGTTAAAATACTTTACCCAAACCAACCCATGTAATTTTAACAACAACCCAAACTAACCCACTTAAAAGGCTTTGAGTCAAGATTGCCCCTCTAGTTTTGCTCATTATCCTTCATTTTCTAACCCTTTTTCCTTGCTTCATTCCACATGCATGCATTTCTTCTTCCTCGATGTCCTTGCTATAACTATAACTTCCATTTTATAACTACGTTTTTAAGTTTGCTAATCTCACACTCTATGTGAAATGTTTTCCTTTATTAAAATTTCACATATTTATATTTTATCTTGAAAGATGCAATTCGAATTACCATATATCATTTTTACACCTAAATACCACTTAACCTTTCATTTACAAATATTTAAATCTACACGACTTTTGTGAGGGACACTAGCGCCCGCTATGTGTTAGGGGGGGGGGGGGGTGTATTACCATTGTTCATTTTCTTCTAACTGTGCCCCATGTTGTGGTTCCACACACCTAGCGCCTACTTCTTCCAATGGTGCCTCATCATTCCCTTTCCTTTTCCCCTTGCTCACGCCCGCGATTCCCTCAAGCCCCCGCCTCACGCCCCAACGACACCCCATCTGCAACAGTGTTCATGCCTCAATCGAAGGTGATGTGGCACTAACGACGCCCCAATAACACATAGCCTGGGAAAGATTGTGACCTTTTCATATAACTAAATAAATAATTGTTAATATTTCGCTTACGATATTAATAATTAGATATACCATGATCGCTTTGCTACAAATACAGATTCATGCATGCTTTAGATGAGTGTTGACGCTATCATATAATATATTAATTATGTATAAAGGTGGTTGAAGAATTGACATATTAGGTATACATGAAAAGGATATGAATACAAGTTTGTTGCTAAAGTGGTGATGGCGTTTCAAGCATGAAAAGGATACACTTTGGGTGAAGACTATCACATCTATCCATTCGCATATGCACTCATCCTCTTACCTACCGGTGAAGTAGGGTATTTCGGAGACGTGGAACAATATTGTTAGGATGGGAAACAAGCTCAAAAGTTACAATTTGATGGTGGATAAAATGATAAAAGGCGAAGTAGGGAATGGGAAAGATATAAGGTTTTGGTGTCACACCTCTTTCAAAGGCGAACGCATGAGGTGTGATCCTGAAAGGTTTTCATTGCTACGATAAGTAAACATACTACATGAATATAAAACAACTCCAAATTGCCATTCATAGTTTAAACATTCAAAACAAAAGTTAAGTTTAAAGTTTACATCATAACAAAAGATAATTGTTTGAAAAGTTTACAACTTCATTCCAAATCAAAGATCAATGTTTTGTTCGCTATATCTCCGCAAGAAGGCATGATATAACAAACAAATCCATCAAAAGTGGCAACGAAGCATAGACACATGATAACTTGAAACATAAACAACATTCTTGAGGAAAGAGACCGCGCGCGCATCCACTTAGTTTCCTGAAATACATGTAAGTTTTGAAAATCGCAACAAAAGTTGGTGTGAATTCATGCAGTTTTGTGTAAAACATATGAGCAATAGTTGTAAGAATCATGGTATGTAATTGTAAAATGTACTTGAAAATGTATTTTGTAAATGTAAGGAAATTGAGATCGTTAATGTTTCGCGAGGACATTACATTTGTTACGACATAGGAAGCATCCAAACCATAGGCATTTTTCCGTCGATTTACGACTCGAGATACAAAAGCACTCTAGGTAAAACGTGGCCAAGAGTGTGGCTGCCTGAAACCCATTAGATCTAACATTTTGTTCCGCGGTCTAGGTATATAGTTGATTAATGGTGCTTAAGTCTCACCCTATTCGTCACATGATCTATACGTCATTCCTTAGTTTTGTTTCTACATACAATAGTACATGTATATTCCACAAGTTTAGAAAACAAAGAAAATGTTTAAAACTGGGGACATAAACTCACCGATTTGCGTCTCCTACGTCAAAACTTCACCGGGGCTTGGCTCGTAGGCGTCTTAACCTATAAATGTTCTATGTACGTTAATCACTTAGACTTGTAACTTACTAAGTACAAGTTACCAGCTAAGTTCGTCATATGTGAGGGTCGTGCCCTTGATTGTCGGGTCTCGCCCGTTCATCGCATTATAGTAAATTGGATTCGTATTGTTCACTTGTAAATGTATATATTTTATTTCCAAAAATATATATTTGTATTTGTAGTTTTTGAAAACGATATATGTTAAAAATAATATATATTTTTAATTTATCCAAAATATGATACTTATATTATTTTTCAAAAATAAATATAAGCAATTTGTTACATAATATTTTCAATACTATTTTTGTATAAGTATACTTAGGGAAGTATACTTGTGTATGGGTGTAAATACTTGTGTATTTGACATTATTTGCCAAAAATCAATCCTTTGATTTTTAATATTTTCCGGAATTATATTTCTTAAAAATAATATATTTTTAAGGTTTGTTTATAATATATATATATATATATATATATATATATATATATAGGGTGGAGTTATTGTAAAAAAGACCAAAAGTGTGAGAAAGGTAAGAAAGAATCTCAACCATTAGATCTAAATTAATTGAAAATGGTAAGATTGTAAATTAATTAATAAATTCAAATATGGTAATCCTTGATTTAAGGATTTGGAGAGAGAAAATCCCTGATTTAAGGAAAATAACCGTCCATAAATATAACACCATTCAGAGCATGTTCATACATGGTGTTTTAAATATAACACAATTCAGCACAAATATAACACCATTCAGCACACAAAAACACCATTCAACAGTAAATAAAAAAAAAACACCATTCAGTACAAAGAATATAACACCATTCAGTACAAAAATAACACCATTCAGCAAACAAAAAAACACAATTCAGTAAACAAAATAACACCATTCAGAAAAAAATAACACCATTCAGAAAAATAAAATAAACACCATTACTGAAAAGAAAAAAATAACATCATTCAGTACAAAAATAACACCATTCATCAGTAAAAAAAAAAAACAATATTCAGTACAAAGAATGTAACACCATTCAGTACAAAAATAACACCATTCAGCAAACAAAATAACACCATTCAGTAAAACAAAAATAACACCATTCAGAAAAAAATAACACCATTCAGAAAATAAAATAAACACCTCTGTATCATCTTCTTCACTTCCGGCACCACCACCACTGCCACTTCCGGCACCACCACTGCCGATCCAGCACCACCACAACCGCCGCCGCTCGAACCACCACCACCGCCGCTGCCGCTCGCATCCGTCATCCGAATCAATAAACATGCAGCGGCTTCCGACACCGGCTTTGAGGTTGATGTTTTCAATAAACATGCAGCCGCTCGCATCCGTCATCCGAATCAACAACGATCGTCTTCAACAACCGCTTCCGACACCGGCTTCCGATTGATGTTTAATCTTCCGATTCGTGGTGGTCTTGGAGTTGATCTTGGAGAGAGAAATTCTGAACGTATGATAGAGAGAGATCTGGAGAGAGAGAGAGAAATTGTAGGGATTTTGATTTAGAAAATGGGGATAAAAAGACACAATTGCCCCTAGATATTTCAATTCAGTCCAAATTAATAAAAATATTTTACAATTTGGTCCCTATTATCTCAACCATTAGATCAAAGATCTAATGGCTGAGATTCTTTCTTACCTTTCTCACACTTTAGGCCTTTTTTACAGGATCCTCTACATATATATATATATATATATATATATATTTTTGTCAATTATCCGGTTTTGTATGATCTTCATTAAATGGTAGTAATTATATATATTTGTCCAAATATATATATAAGTCCAAAATGTCCAAATATTTGTCCAAGTCCATGTATTTTGAGGAATATATTTATGTTAATGTATATTTTGTATCTTGTCCAAATACCCCTTTTATGGATAATTTTTGTATATATATTTGTAAATATTTCCTTGTATATTTTTGTGTGTATTTTGGTATTTATACTCCTTTGGAGTATTTAGTGTATTTTCAAGTTCCTAATACATTAATACATATAATACACATAGTATACACTTAGCACATACTTTGGTGACCACTAAATATATATATTTTCCCTAAAAATATACATACTTAATATTGATTTTAACATTGAAGAAAACTTATTTCTTGACTTGTAATTTTGTATAAAAATTAGGAAACCTTAGTAAATATATTTTAGGTGAATTTTGGGGAATGAGTTTCACCAAAACTTATATTTTTTTATAAGTGTCAAAATTTTATAAAAATTTGGACATAGTTTCCCCTAAAAATGGAGGTTTTCTATGTTTTTAAAACATGTATTTATTTTCTTTTCATCATCAAAAATCAAGTTTCAACAATCTCACAAGTTACATACGCTAAAAATCATCATGTTAAACTCTAGGATGAACTTGAATATTTCTTAAAAACATGTAGTCTTTTAGATCTACACTTAACATATTTAAATCTTCTAAAACAAGCTTCCTATTAGACTTTTTGTAAACTTTTTATGAAACTTTATTTCACAACTTAACCATTCATAAGTTTAGTTACTTCAAGATCATGAAAACATTCTTTAAAAACCATTTTTCATGTTCACATAAACATCTTTCAAGTTCATCTTCAAGTTTTAACATGGATCTTTCAAAAAAACACAAGATTCAACATTCACAACTTCATAACATACATCAAACAAATTCAAAACAACTTGTTTTCACTTAGATTATGTTAGATCTTCATGTTACCATCTTTTAAAGTTTATGTTCCTTGATGGTGTAACTTGTACAACATAAACTTAACATGAAGTAAAAGATGGTTTATGGAGCTTACCACTAGCTCTTGTGGCTAGGGATATGGCAAGAACAAGAAGAAGATGAAAAATGAAGAAGATGGGTGGATAAAAGCTCATCAAGAAGGTCCTTCCATTTCCTTTGCTTCAGACCTTCTTAGATCACCTTCTAGCACCTTGGTATAACCTTAGAATAGCTTGAAAGTTGCAAGAAAATGGTAATGGTAGGAGAGGTGGGTGTGGCCGAGAGTAGAGAAGATGGAAGGATAAAAGAGTTGTGAAAATTTTGAATGGTGATAATGAGAAGTGATCTTATGGTCTAATATTATAAACTTCCAACATAACAATAACCAATGGTCTTCATGTCCCATATCTAGTGCACATTAGAAATATTTTAATAGGAAAGAGTGTGGGCCACTCTTGGGGCCGGTTGGAAGAAGGGGGGGGGGGGGTAAAGTGTCAAGCTTTGGAAGTTAAGGGTTAAAGATGTAAAGTAGAAGGTTTAATATGAAGTTAAGTGTATTTAAGTGTTTTGATGATTTTTAAGGTGTTCTATCACCATAACTAGCTTTAAAACATAAAAACTATGTTTGTAGTCTATTTTTTTGGGTAGTGTCCGGTTAATCGTTCGGTTGTCGGTCCATTAAAGTGCTAAATAGTGAATTTTACAAGGTATGAAGTACCTTTTGTGATAGTTTTCATTCCCAACACTTTACAAGTTATTCAGGACATTTAAACATTAATTCTTTATGTTGTTTTGGTGTTAAAATGCTGATTTTTGCTGAATTTCTGCAGAATTCTACATTTTAAGTGCGTTTCGGGTAGTTTTTAGGGCTTGTTTTAGCTTCCGGAAAGTGTTAATGTTGACCTTTGTTCCCACACTTGGGTTTTAATGTATTTTTGATGCTGGACCTACATCTAGGCCCTAATTCTATCGTTTAACTGCATGCTGAAGCTGTGCTGTCACAGCTTGTCTATCCATTGAGTTTACTAATTGTTTCGACGCAACGCTTAATGTATTGCACAATGCGATAAATGAAGTATGAAACATGCATGAATCATATGTAAAAACAAGTATGCATATAATATTGACGTTTAAACACATAATTGCAGGAAATAAATAATTATTAATATAGTACGAAAATTACTGGTTTTGTGCCAGTTGTCACATTTGGTTGGATTGGTGGGTTGGTGATGGCCCGTTGAATAAGTTGTTCCGGAGCCTTTTGTTATGGAAAGACATAAAAAGGGCGATTGTTGAAGACCGTATGGACGAATTATTATGGAGGAATAAACCAAGAGCAAGCGTTCAAAGTAACTAGATGCAGCACCTAATGAATATTATCCAACCTTTTAGGCTGGAAAATTGTCCAGAAAATGGATTTGGGTAGCATCCAATGCTGGTGTGTTCTCGGTTGCATCAACTCAGACGACTTTGAATAGATATGCAGTCCCTTTTTATCCTGTTGAGTGGGCTAAGTGGGAACCAAAAAAAGTTAATATTTTTGGGTGGCACGTTGTTCAAGATCAGTTACAAACTACAATCGAATTAAAAAAAAGGGCATGCTTTCAGGTACACCGAATTATAAACTATGTGACGAACAAGAAGAAGATGTCGATCACCCTTTTACGGGTTGGTATGTGGCTTTGATAATGTAGCAAAAGGTTAGTTTATGGTGTAAAATACAGCCAATTTATGTTTTCACCATGAAGGACATGTTGGAATTTTATAGAAACAAGATGTGAAGATGATTGATAAGCCGAAAAGAAAATTTATACAAACAATTATACTAGCAACTTGTTGGGGGTATAAGGAAAGCACAAAATGAAAGCATTTGGGGGGGGGGGGGGGACGAGTAAACATGGATGCAATCTTTGGGGGAAGTGCAATCAGTTTCCTTCATGTGGATAAAGTATAGGGCGAAACAGACTAATATGGACCGGTGAAAATGGGTGTGATTTGAAGTGTCGAGTTAAATTTTTTGCCCAGTTATTGTTTTTTGTTTTCTGTTTTTTTGGGTGATTATGTATCAGGTGGTTGGCTTAGTAGCTTGCTAACCATTTTTATTGTACGAACAATTTGGTGTGGAATAAGATTGTTGTTTGTCGTTAAAAAAAAGAACTAAAACATATATTTTCCAAATCTTTTTGTGTTATAAACAAAAGCTAATGATTAGAAATACATAGGACTGTTCTTCATTAAACAACACTGCCAACAGATAATTATCTTCGAACCCATATTTTATAAATATGGTTAGCGAAGCATGATGAATAGTGCTTCCTGCCACATCTTTTGCTTTTGCTTCAGTCCATGTGTTTTCTTCCACACGTGTCACACATCTTGAAACGTGGTGTGATTTGCGCACTGGAATTTCACTACCTCTTTCCCCACACATCACTTCCTGCTTCTTCCGATCCACCTCCACTGCTTCATCCTTCCTGATTTATGAAACTCCTAAGAAGATCCACCCGGTAACCACCAACTTCAGGCCACGCGAACCACCAACATTTCCTTCTAACACGATGAAACCCTTGAGTAGATACAATAGTCGCCACCTGCTTTCGGGCCATGATGGTGATGTTTGTTCACCTGATTTTCTCTCGGTCACTCTTTGATTTTGTTTTCAAATTTGAGGATGTGAAAACGGCCTATGAGTTCTTATTGATGAAAGCTTATGACATTTTCTTTGGTTTTCGTCTCTATTTCGAGAACAATGTTTGGGAACATTAAATATGAGGGTCTGGGTTGTTCGTTTTAACCCTCATTCGAGTTTGAGGATGTGATGCTCAGCTGAGCTTTAGAGGCTATGATGGCTGCCTGATCCTCCATTGTGAACACCTGCTAGCTTAGAAATTGCGCACATGAAGTGTTTGATAAAATGCTTTTATGAGTTGATTGTTGAAATATGGGTTGTTCATACCTGTTACCTTAGAAAGTCTCTATTGTGAACACATGTTGGCTTAAATTTTGTGCACATGAGGTGTTCGATGAAATGCTTCAATGGGTTCATTGTTAAAAATAAAGTTTGTTCATTTTAACCCTCAATCCCGTTTGAAGCTCTGATTCCTACCAGAACTTTGATGAAATGCTTTCATGAGTTCAATGGCGTGTCTGATAATGTTGTTTTACTTCACTGCATGCCTCATAGAGTCAACTAACAAAGAACATCATAGATGCATTTCATCTTCTTGATTGTTGGTTGAATCTATGATGTTCTTTATTACTTGACTCTATGAGGCAATGGCGTGTTTGATAATGTTGCTTTACTTTACTGCATGAGGTATAGCTGAGGTTCGGTGATGATGAATCTGTAACACTATGTCTTGGCATGGCAACTAAGACGGTTAGAAGCAAGCAACCAGATACACTATAGCCATGATTCTGAGCCTGATCTCACACTAAATCTGTGTGGAAATGGATAACCGTGAGTTGTCATGGTAGAGCAATCTTGCCGGTAAATTTTTAAATGCACAATCCAGATTTCCAATGTTATTGTTGCCTTACATCTTTAAATAGATAGATAATAATATAACACAATATATAAAATGTGGTTATATGACTTATGGTTGTTCGGGAAATGTATAGAAATTAATTACTTTGAGGGTTGTGATGAAAGATTTTGTTGTCCAGGCGAACTATGTAGATTTTACTTTATTAATTTTGAGGGTTGTGATAAAGGATTTGGTTGCTTAAATCTGAATAGAAAATTTGAGCTCTGGCGTGGTGTATTTTCTGGCTGTTTATTGGTTGCTTTTGTTGGGTGTTGTCCGGTTTACTCCTTTTTAGCTGCTTCATTCTTATAGGCTTTTGGTTGATTATTGGCAGACATCTAACCAGGTATGCATCAACACTTCAATTGTATTTTGTATCCAACTTTGTTTATGTTTTTTCACGTAGTTGGGGTGTGATGGGGTGAAATTTTTAATTCTTCATATCCTTACAAACATGTTCGAGCAGTTCTACAAGTTGTTAGGAACTGTAATGATGTTCATATGTTGACATGCCTCAATTTTAGAGACACACAAGGTAGCTACTCAATTTAAAAATTAAAACTTTATATTACCATTCTTTCAATGATTCTGTCTTTCTTGAATTTTTCACATGACCGTAACTTTGGATTGCATCTTCACTTTAGCAGCTAGATTGAACTACTTCCAATCACCATTAAATAAGTATCTGTTTGAAGGATATAATCATATCACCATTGTTGTTGAAAAACACCCATGATGACGTTTCATATGCAGTGAAATTAGCTCCATTAAGCACAAAAGCTCTACAAGCCGAGGTTCCTAATCCTCTAAACATCACACCATATACATCATTTGTGACACTTTTCTTGAAACACTCTATAATCCCATTATACTTTACAGTAGAATTAGTACGAATTTTGTAAGTTCTTAAAGTTGGGTTTTAAGTTTTGCAGATGGAAAAAGATCAAGGAACCAAATCAGTTGCACTTGCGTTTTGTAATAGATAGTACGGGTTATATCGCATGTTAGTTGAATTTGTGTTTATGCTATCTTCAATTCCATGTGGAGGTGGGTATCAAGGAGGACATCGTTGGTGCAACGCTGGTGATATAGGTGACAAAGAAAGAGATTGGCCTTGCTCCAATTCGCGTATTTTGTTTATTTTTTTGGATCTGCTGATGTGTACATTATGCACATATGAATTTGTTAAAACCTCGCTATGCATATAATGAAAATATTAAGATTACATGGTTGTATTTATATTTTTGTTTATAATTGAGAATTGACTTACCAGGTTATGTTCTTCATCAACCCATTGATATTCTTTTTATTCTTAAAATTAGGTTTTAAGCTTTGCAGATGAAAGACGAATGTGAAATTGAATTGATTACACTTGCATTTTGTTGGCCACGGGTTAGATCGCGGGCCCGCTTTTCTTGGCCACAGTTGACACCGCATTTTGTTTGTAAGAAGTAGCAACTCAGACTGTAGATTATGTGGACTGTTAGAAAATTTTTAAGGGCAAGACAAGTAAAACTATTATTTTTTTGTGTATATATGTTATACTAATGCTAATGATGTCATGGTCTCAGTATACAATATATATATATATATATATATATATATATATATTATATCTACAAGGCTCTTACCTACATTACACTTTTCTCTTCGAAAACAGGTCAGTTCCCGCCGTAAAGCGCGGATCGGAATAACCTAGTTGATAATGAAAAAAAATTGTACTTTCCCAAAATCCAAACTTAGATTAAAAATAATCAAAACACGTGCTCGGTTAATGAAATTTAAGAACAATTAATAATAATGAACAACCCTAATTAATTAGGGACAAATCTATTAAGGCTTGGGGGGGAGCCCATAAAACCTCTCAACTTTCTTAACGAAGTGTATAATACCCCTGAGTCATATATGTAAGGTAAGAAAAAATCTCCGTTTTATGAATGTAGGATAATTAGGATATCCTTGAATTTTTTTTTTTTGGATCTGTCGCCAGTGATTAACGTGTAAGAATTTAAGCAACTAGAAAAGTATAAATCATTTTAAGACCAAATGTAGTGGGTGTTGTTTATTTTCTTTTGGATTAGTAATTAATGTATAATAATCTCTATTCTTATAATGCCAAACACTCCTAATTCTTTTATGTTACAACTAGGTTATAACCCGTATATTACACGAGTTGAACTGTCACACCCCAACCGATGGCGGAATCATCGGGGCGCGACACTAGGCGAATCAGATTGCTCAAGAGAATCCATAACAACTATAAAGCGACAGTATTTATTACATTTGTTATCCCATACTAACAATCAATACAATCACATAAGTTATCACAGATTTCTTGTCCTCTCGAACAATACAAATCTGACAACCTAGATTTTAGGTGAGTTTCTAGACTTCCTAGCTTGATTTGATGTAGACTGCGACTAAACCTGCAACATACGTTAAAACGATGTCAATACAAAAGTATTGGCGAGTATACAAGTTTTGATATAGTAGCGTAAATAGTTAAAAGGTGCTGCGAATTACCAAATACACAAACGAGATACCTCAACATACATGCATACAAGACTGATACTACCAGCTAAGTCACTCGAGCTGCGATTGCGATTGCTATTCATCCTAATTAGACCCCGTCGGGTGCTAGAGTACTATACTAGTTAAGGCGGGACCTCGCGAG
>JARYGA010060548.1:0-27829 GCA_030545235.1 Helianthus tuberosus | reverse complement strand
CCGGCCCTGCCACCTCACACCCGTCAGGCCAGCCCTGCCACCTCACATGGATAATTTTTACCATTTCAATATTGACCACTAAGAGCAAGATTCAACATGAAGATGAATGGAGTTAGAGGGTGTTTGGGATTATTGCGTTTGTAATATTTAAACCTTGATATTTTATATTTTTATAGAAAATTCTTATTGAAATGTTTAATTGTCGACCTGATGAAGCTGAGGTAATGTATGCATCAGCAAAGAAGGCCGAACTCAAGTTGACATTTTCCCAATTAGGCAACTACCTCAAACCCATAATATTGGTGTATGAGCACTAGGCTTGGCAAAATGGATGGGCCAACATACCAACAATTTTAATTTTCAGGCATTCTAATGTATAGTTTGACATGTTTTCTTCTGTGATAATTCTTTCAATTTAATACGGTGGACCCATTAGAGATACAACATAACAGACGTTTAATCATGTTGGTGGGATCAATGGCGGAGCTTAGTGTAAAGCGGGGGTGCACCCCCCTAATGTTTCGGTTAGAAGTGTAAAATTTCATATTTTTCTTCCGAAAATTTTAAAATTATATAGGATTGTCCCCCCAATTTTGCCTAAATATTTATACAATATATAAATTGGGTCCCATGATTTTCCGCCCCCTCAGAACTTTTGGTCAAGCTCCGCCATTGGGTGCGATCTGGTAATGCCTATATTCACACATAGATAGCTTTACGTGGCTAAGTCGTGTGTAACGTCTTGTGGTGGCCTACGATTTTATGTGAACAATAGTGAAAAGCACAAACAATGAACTAAAAGTTAATAAGTCATTTTTGTAGTGTTTGGATAATGCGTTGAGAAGGAGTTTTTGTGGTTTGAAAATAAGAAAAAGAAAAGTTAGACGGTTGTGACTTTTTCAAAAAGGAAAAAGAGAGATCGAAAAGAAGAAAAGGAGAAGCAATCCCAAACACCCTCAATATAAATTATATTTGTTTGTTACGTTGTTAGTGTAACCCGTCCAACAGACGGGTATTAAACTAGTTGATAAGAAATGTGATGCATGAAAACCGTTTGATGTTTTATCTCTCATTTTTTAGGTTTTGTCCGTTTTAGAACCTAATCAAGTCAAAAATGATATTTCTAGGAATGAGTGAGAATCTAGAGGAATTTAGCAACATTGTTTTAGAAAAATTGTATAAAACGGGTAGGCATGTTGCCCATGTCATTATAGTCTAGTGACATCTCAGGGTTTGGATTAGGCTTAGAGACCTTAGATCTTGTGTTCGATTCCCACAAGGGGGTTTTCTCAAATTTATTGAGTATTCTCCAGAATTGGTGTATAGACATTATAGTCAAGCGGAGATGAATATGATCAAGTGGTTTCACTGGTGACACGATGATACTCCAGTGTACTCCAGTGGTCCAAATTTGCCGTTAAAAAAAACGTCAGGCTAAAATATTGTGTCTAAAAAGATAACGGTGCTACTAAATTTCATGTTTAGAACATTAAGATGAAGAAAAATCTGAGTTTTAAAATGTGTCGTATCAAAGAAGAACAAAATTTTGAGATCATTAACTAACTTTTAGATTAATGTTAGGAAATAGTAATCAATTAACAATTTTTTATCAATCTTACTCACCTGATTAACAGTAAGGAATTATCTAAAGGATTATAATGTAATTGAGATTTATTATACCAACATATAAAGTTATTGGACACGTCCTCATAAAGTCATACGTATTATTAGCAAAGGCTGGGACCTTTGGTTTACATTAACAATGGGTAATATAAACAAGCCTATGACTATTTCTTAAAAATGTTTAAGGGTAGTTGAGGTAAGTTGTTATTTGTTAAAAAATGCAAACAAAAATTGTCATCTAAGGGTATACGGGGCACCATGCGGAGAGGCTAGCGGTGACCCCAGTCCCCGAGCGGGAACACCGCCGCCATCACTGCGGGGACCCAAATCGGGGAGGGGAATCGGTGTTTGTTCACCGCGTTGAAATTGCACAAGAATCGAGGAACGGTCGATTTTTTAAACGTTGCCAACGGTCAAATTTAAAAAAAAAAATCAATTTAAACTAATATAAATAACCAACTTCAATAATTTTTTACCACACCCACCATTCTCAAACTTTTATACTCTAAAAATCTATAAAATACAACAAAAGCCAAACCGAGCAATGGAGAACCAACCCCGCGAAGCCAAGAAAAAAACTAAGGGACGGGGCTCGCAACCGTCTCGTGGTGGTTCGAGCGGTGCAAGTGCACAACCACAACCCCCTTTCGGATATACTTCACAACAAATTAAAAAAAAAAAAAAAAAAGCAAGTCCCCTAAGAGGGGAGTGCCGCTATCAAATTGGGGTGTGAGGGGAGTTGACGTGGCATAACCTGACTGGGTATGTGTAAGAGAGGGGACTCCCCTAAGAGGGGAGTGCCCCTCTCACCCTAACTTTTAATTTCTGACCTATAATGCGATGTACTCTAGACACATGTTACACTTGTTGTATGATTATGATTATGTGGGTACAATGGTTAAGACTTATTATATGTTGGGAGACAGACAAATGATATTTTTGTACTTGCATGCTACATTATATAATCTTGATGAAACTAGACTCTAGACATGTAGAGCATTTGCATCTTAGGCCGGAGGGTGTGGGGGGCTCCATCGTGCCACCTCACTGCCTATAGCACCCCCCTCGGCGCCACCATCCACACCATGCAAATTAAACCGGGGCGCAATTGATGGAGCTCCATCATGGTAACGAGGGAGAAGGGCTTTATCAGGTGGGGTCCACATCATTTCAGCCAATAATTTTTTTTTTCAAATTTTGTTTAATAGGGGGTTCCATCCTACACCATACAAGTTAAAGGGGGGAGTGATAAAGCGCCATAGCTGCGGACACCATACAAGTTAAAGGGGGAGTGATAAAGCGCCATAGCTGCGGTGGATCCTAGGTGACGCTGATGTGTCTTGATAAAGCCCCTAGGGGCTCCATCCCACACCCTCCAGCCTTATGGGCCAGAAAATGTAAAATAAAGTTCATAAAAATATGACTAATATAGAAAAATAAAGATAAAGAAAGCAATATGGAATAGTATGATTTCTCTATACATTAAACAACTAAGATAGATCCATCAATAGATTAAGATATATGGTATGTTTTTATAGAGTTTTTAGGAGTTTCTAGCTTTAAGCTTTTAAGAAAAAGCTTATACTCAATAAAAAACCTTGTTTGGTTGAAGAAGCTTGAAATTTTTAGGTTAGGAGCTTGAAGCTTTTGGTTGAACGCTCCTGCTAGTAGCGTTTAGAAGGAACTATAAGCTTTTAGGGAAAAAATAACTATTTTAACCTCTAATGATAATGAATTTTTTAATGCACAAACTTTTTTAAGTTTTAGTTATTTCCATTTAGTCATTCTATACATTTTATTGAAAGCTCCAGTTACTCTGGCTACTTTTGCCAAACATACTCATAGCATAGAGTGAACAAAGATCATCATATGCCTATCAGGTATGTCAGATCACATTGTTGTATATGCATGTTGGGAGTGGTATGTGACAATAAAGCATGGCCAGACCTAAAGGCTTACAAATCTAGGTAACCATTTTGGACCTTCAAAAAATAGGGGCCTTAAAATTTTTAAAAATCTTTATATAGCATGTACGTGTATTAGATTATCAAGCCTAAATGAACAAAGAAAAACTATATTTATTGCAAAGCTCAACTGAAGAGCCAATTCTAAAATAAAAGAGACCCAATTCAAACTCCAAATAGTATGCAATTCGTATTTAACTTAGGCCGACATCGTCATTCTCGCTGATTGTAATGTCGCACATGCTCATTCCACTCAATGGCGTTGGCGATCGGGGAGCAATTAGAGGCGAAATTAGGAGAAAATAGTGGTGTCGCAAGGATAATGTAGGTTGATTAACAACTGTTTTTATAGGAATCTCTATATTCATTCAATCATTGTTTGTCCTAAATCCCTAATTAATACTTTGAATCTTTAAGTTTTGATATTGTGCTTATGATTGAGACTTAGAAGGCGGAAAGCAGAACCAATGTTTTTTTTTATACCAATTCAAAGGGCCATGCCTTTGCAATTTGCTTAGGGCCTCCAAAAAACGGGATCAGGCCTGTGTGACAAATTGACAATCATGATTAAGAACGCAACCATGAGTCACGAGTAAAGTGTCTTTTTTGGCGTTCATCCGACGATAGCTAACTACGATTATGTGCTAACTTTGTTTTGTTTCCCTTAGTCAAAGGTAGTTGACTTTTCCCCTAACGTTCTAACAATGTAATTTTTCAATGACCCATGAACCACATGCTACATGGTTTAAGTAATGACTAGAAATGAGCATGATAACGATCAAAAATAAAGAAAGATTATAAAAAAAGAATATCATCCTAAGATAATGAAAAATAGTATAATGCTAAAGATGTAAATATAAGTGTAAAAATGGAACCTTAAAGATGAAAGACATTTATTAGACTAGTTGCCATGGCTTAGAGTATGTGTAATGGGACATTTTATAATGGGGAAGAGGGCCATGGCGCCCTATGCGCTGCGGAACACCGCTACAGGCGGCGTTATGGGGGTGTGAAATGTTGCAGCCGTTATCATCTTCACGGCGTGAAGGAGGAGAGAACATCTGCACGATGTTTCCCCCACTCACACACACATATATATACATACATATGTATGTATAATTGAAGGGTTATATAACCCCCTTACCACTACACCCTATTGTGATATAAAGCCCATAAAGCCCCTCTCTTACGCATTTCGCCACTTGTCGTATAACGCCCCCAAAGGGGCTTTATGACTACACATGGCCTTAAAATGACAAGCTTAATTATAAAAAAGCTAAATATTTAAAAAGATCACATGAAGAATTAGGGGTGTTCAAAAAACTCGTGACTCGCAGCTCGCTCGAAAAAAGTTCGAAAAGAGCTCTACTCGAAATTGGCTCGGTTGTAAACGAGCCAGCTCGGCTCGGTTTGTAAACGAGCCGAGCTCGAGCTTGGCCTGGCTCGGCTCGGCTCGCGAGCTCGTGAGCCAGCTCGATAAGGTTTACATCATTTTTTTGTCTCATATCGCTCAGAAAACAAAAACTAAGAGAGTATCTCCGTATAAAAGAAGGTAAAGAACATGTACAAAGTGAGTTAACTATTTATACTTGCATATTTAGCTATTTAGTTAAATATAATTGCAGTTATGGCCCTTAATCTATGAAAAGATTCATTTTTAGGGCTTTTTAAGTAGTAAATTTTGCGGTTCTTTGTTAGTTCGAGCTAGATTGAGCCGAGCCGAGCTAGCTCGAATTTTAATCGAGTCGAGCTCGAGCCTCAAATCTCAACTCGATTTGAAATTCAAGCTCGAGCCGAGCCCGCTCGAATTGAGCTCGACTCGGCTCGTTTACAGCCCTATGAAGAATGCTTCATATGTAGGAGTGTTACATGTTTTTTGTTACAACAATTTAATTTACTAGCTGACACTTGTTAGCAAAGAGGACTTGTATGTAATCATATGTTAGCAAAGATGATAAATTACGTCAATAAGTTTATCTTTGAGCCTTTGTACCTAGGGGCTACAGGTGGGTGTTTATGGGTCCAGATTCTTGTTTCAAAACAGAAAGAAACTGAATGCAAAACGACCTATCTGTTCTGGCAGTCTGGCTTAACCTAAGTCCAGCCCGCCCAAGTAACCTAAGAAGGACCGAGACCGATCTTTAGTTTGAGATTTTTTGATTTGTTGGTTTCGAGTTCAGGTCAGCTTTACTCAACCAGTCTGGTGCCGACCGTTGCACAACCCTTCGACTAGTTTGGTGTGATAAAGTCATTAACCCCAAAAGGTCTTAAACAGTGGTTAGGGCAGTGAGAGAAGATATATTGAGAAGGTCCATGTCTACTTGTCGAGCAAAGCAGGTGGGGGAATCATTATCTCGAGAGTGTTGCATGGAGCGTAGGCTAAAATGATATGTTGCCAGGAGTCGCGTGCCCTGCTCGTGGGTCTCTAGCATGACAGAAACCAAAGGGTCGTAATTGAATGCCAAGAGACTATTTCAGATAAAAATGGGCGTTGCACGCTAGGATTAAATGTTTGCCAAGGGTCTCTTTTGCCAATGTAAAGCCAATCTTTCAGAATGTTGTCGTGGTGAAAGAATGCGACATACCAAACGTTTGCGACACATGGGCATCTAGTCAGTAGTCACTCTTTGCATATCTTTTAGAGGTGGCGCAACGATTAAGAAAATGTGTGGTGCCGAAATACTTGCAACATTTCTCGGTACCACATGGGTCAGGAGTCGAGACCACTTTTCTAAATAGCCTATGACAAAACAAACTAGTGACCCATGATAATTCAACTAATGCAGTTTTTGTTAATATATATTTGACCAGTCAATGTAACCATAAATCATATACGTTTTAACATTCTTTCTATAGAATCACTCAAATGATGCAGTTCAAACCAGAAGGAACAAAGCAAAAAGCAGTAAATTGAGATGAACATGAAAAAAGTCAACGAATCATATAATATATAAACAGAAGAGCCAAAACCTTCCTTCAGTCGAAACTTAACCAGCACAACATAATTTTCATAATAACGCAATAAAATCCGTCTTCCCCACCATACTAAATCAAGCTACCAGTATTAATATAAGCATAAATAAACCTTACGAAATACCAGTTGTTCGGTTATCTACTCAGCAACATTTACGAGCTCATACTCCATCAAAGACAGATTGTTGTCCTCTTTGACTTCAAAAGTGACAGAATCAGTTACTTCGATACGACCCCACTTGTCAACTGCAAGCCTCATCGACCCCTTGAACATGTCAATCTTTCCATTTCGAATGATGACACCGGTACCAGGTTTCATAAGATCAACTGTAAAAAAAATAACAATGTTTTAAATATTTTCATTACATTTCGCATCCCCAATTGATTCTGTCAAATAGTTGTAATATAGTTCAATGTTTGTAGTCTATAAACTTGTTCATTTGACCCAAAAAGTCAAACGTTGACTTTATTTGACTTTTCTCTTCTAAGTATTGACAGCTTGAGAAAGTAACAAGCAATTAAACTAATTAAAACCATAATTTACGTCACGAAAACAAAATCACAAATCTTCAATTTACAAAAACATAAACAATGCATAACAAAATCACACCTAGGGTTTACAAAACTCAAATTCCATATCACCACCTTAAAAAACACAACAATTTCAAAAACCAAAACATAACAACAACAACAACAACAAAATAAGATTACCTTGATGATTACGAGCAGTAAAAAGTATAGTACCGGTTTCATCACCAACAAGACACTCAGCTATACGAACATTACGAACATTAGAAGACGCTGACGCAACAAGCCCCTTCTGCAACACAATTTCAGAACTTAGAACCTTTGCGATGAGCGTTAGACCGGAAGTTTCCGGTTTAAGGTCACCGACTTTGATAAAAACCGGCTTTCGAAGGGCCGGTTTGGCCGGAGTTGATGAGCTTTGAGCGTGTGAGTTGGTGGTAGCCATTGCAGATGTTTGGATGTAATGGGTAGGGTTTTGATCGGTTTTCTTGTTTCAGTAGTGACTGCATATTTGACGAGTCTTTACGCAAATACTATTTTGGGAATGGCTTCATTTCCGATTCTTTTCGTTTTCCATGCTATATTTGGTTATGTGGGCCTTCATGGGCTTTTTGGCCCATGGGTGTAGTGTACTGCAGAGGTTGACTACGTTGACCGGGCATTTTATATTCCTAGCCAAGGAGAAGAAGGTAACACAAATAAAGGCTATGAGGTGTGGTTTGGTTAGTTCTTTTGGAGACTATTCGTTACGTAGGCGTCACCTCATCATAGGTGGAGGACCAACCCTTTTAGGGCTACCCAAGGGTGTGGAGGGGAAGCAATGACTACCCAAGAGTTATACCTTGTGTTCATTCACTAGTACCATGCAAGGAGAGAGAGAGAGAACAAACTTGAGGGGCCCATCAAAATTAAAGCAGCCAATCACCAAGCTTCGTCCCCAACGTCGGCAGGCTGCCGTGTGCGACGTGACGACCCGAAGGGGGCGGTGTGCGACGATGCCGACGACCCGAGACGGGGAGGGGACGACCCCCACACCCGATGGTCTAATGCAAAATGATGGCTTACATCATTTAGAGGGTGTTTGTTTGAGATTACGTTTTGAAGTGATTATTTGATTATTGCGTTTATAAAACATAAATAATCTAAAAAAGTGTTTGGATGAAAAAGTTATTATCTGCCTCCAAAACACAGTTTTGGAGAAGCGTGTACCTACATGCTTTTTCAAAACGCAGTTTTGAAAACGCAAAATCTGTTTTGAAAACGCATAATCTATTTTGAAAACGAAACACCAAACACCCCATAATATGATTGATAATGATAAAATTTTATCCATTGAATTTATGAATTTAAAATCTAAAAATCAAAAAATTATTAGTCCAAGGAGACCAACTTATTTTCAAGTGTAGTGACGAAAAAGGCGATTTGAAGTTGCCAAGAAAAAAGTTTCACCGACAAAATTACCAACGCCGGAATTAAAAGCGGTTGCAAAGGACGTAAAGAGCGCTTATCCACTAGAACCAAAGCAGTAGAGTTTCTTTGAGGACGAAATTTAATAAACAATACGAAAAATTTACATTCACTGAAATAACAATGAATTGCAGGCCATTGGCGTTTTTAATAAGCTTGCCGTTCGCATTAATTGCCTCAGTTTTATCCATCATCGGCGCCATTGTATTTATCATTGGGTACGTACGCTCATTCTTGATCATCTTCTTACAATTATATGTCATCTTTTTGGATCATGTGCCTTTAGTTTTTTAGGGTTATCTGGCCTATAGTAGATTAGGATGTTCAAATATTGTTGAAACATGACCAAACCACAATCCGAGTCGCATCGGCTAGTTTGGCTGGTTTAGGATAGGTGCGCTTTTGGTTCACGGTTTGAAAACTCGGACTAAACATAGAGGTTTGAACAAGCTGAGCCAAACCCGAGAGCTCGATTAGGCTGGCGTTCGGATTGTTAGAGTTATGAGAGTTTAGATCGATTTTAAAGGTCCAACTCGGCTTATGAATAGCTTTTCAAGATCTACCTCGAGCTTGACACATTTGTTATTATTTAATTAAGTTATATACATTTTTTTATTATTTTTTAATATAAGTACTATAATAACATAGTATAAAGTATTTAATTAATATAATATTTTTGTATATAAAAGTGATTGCTGTAAATATATATATTTAATAGAGTAAAATGCACGGATAGTCCCTGTGGTTTTGCAAAGTTTCAGCTATAGTTCCCAGATTTTGGAAATTACACTCATAGTCCCTGTGGTTTGACAGTTTGTTACGCTGATAGTCCCTGGAGTGGATGTGGGTTAGTTTTCTCAGTTAAGTCCATGTGAAATTACAAAATTACCCTTGCTTTTATTATATTCATCAACATCATCATCATTCAACAGACTCATTCATCAGTTCACTCATCTTAGCAAGAACACATTAATCATTCATCCAAAAATCCAATTCTAAGAACACATCTTCAAAATTCACCAACCGTATATCGAAACAACAATCTGAATCAAAACAACAAATCACTCCTTCGAGCAAAAACAAACCGTATATTGATTCAGATACAACCTCATCGATCAAACAACAACATTCAGCAATCCTTCATCTATCAATGATCATCAACAAGCACAGGGGCAAATACTAAACGAATCCTTCTTCTTCGATACAGCCGAACAACAATATTCAGTTTCTTATCTTTAATTCAGATTTGAAAAACCTGCAGCTGTATGTCCGATTCAAATCTAAAAGTCGACTCAACTAAGGCTTTCTTCTTTGTTTCAGATCCAAACAAACTACAAAAAATTGATTCTTTTATGCGAACAACTTTGTCACTTACCTTTCTTCTTCTTCGAACAAACAAGCAACAATCTTTCTTGTTTTAATTCAAATTCAAACAACAATCTGAATCAAAACAACAAATCACTCCTTCGAGCAAAAACAAACCGTATATCGATTCAGATACAACCTCATCGATCAAACAACAACATTCAGATCTGTTTACTAATCCAAACAAATCCATCGCACAAATCCATTTGTACAAATCCAAACAAAATTCCAGATCTGTTTATGATCATGTGTTGCTTTAGGCCACTCCGGTACAAACTCCAGATCTGTGTTGTTTGATTCATGCCCAAAACAACAATCGTAACTTCGGCACCACCCCCACCACAGTCGCACAATGTAACGGAGACGACAGGGGTGGGAGGCGGCTGTAGAGGGTGACGGTGTAGAGAAGATGACAGGGTGGTGGGGTTGGTGAAGGCGACAGGGTGAGGTGGATAGGGGTGGTGGGGTTGGTGAAGGCGACAGGGTGAGGTGGATAGGGGTGGTTGATTTGGGGATGGGTGGTTGATGGTGGAGGCGGGTATGGGTTTAGGAGGCGGAGGTGTGGTGGTGGAAGGGGATGGCGGTGGTGGGGAGTGGTGATGGCGGCAGGGGAGGTGACGGTGGTGGTTTTTAGTGAGAGAGAGAGAGAGTAGAAAGAGAGATACATATTGTTCAGTAAGTGTGTGTATATACATACATATATGTTTTATATATTTAAATACTTGATTTGTTTATTTTATTTTATATTAAGGGTATTATAGTCATTTCACACCAACTTAACTGAGAAAACTAACCCACATCCACTCCAGGGACTATCAGCGTAACAAACTGTCAAACCACAGGGACTATGAGTGTAATTTCCAAAATCTGGGGACTATAGCTGAAACTTTGCAAAACCATAGGGACTATCCGTGCATTTTACTCTATTTAATATATAAAATAATAGTTACACAAATAATAGCTTGTTTACGCTCACGTGTCAGCTTGAGTTCAAAGTGAAGCGTGGACTTATTTTTTAAACAAACGTGTTTTTTGTCTCAAGCTCGGCCCAATTCGATCTCGGTTAGATTAGGAGTGCCTTGACTTGTTTACATCCTAACTACGGTTTGGCTGCTAGTTTTCCTGTTGTTACTGCATGGTTAAATCGAACTAGGCAAACTTTGAATACGACATCCTAAAAATAATAAACATATGTTCTTCAGAAAAATTGGCTAGCAATTTCTAGTTGCAACCAACACTTATGAGGTTGGCATGTCACTCTTAATTCACTCATTCATTTTAGCTAGAGTGTTCAAACTTTATATACACTTATTTTCCTTTGTTTTCATTTTAAAGATATGATCAAGTTTCTTTAAAAAATACAAAATAAAAACTTTTTTTGGACTAAACCGTTGAAACCAGTGGCGAAGCTTGATCTTTCCGACCGGGGGGTCGAAAACATATATACCAAAAATTTCTATTAAACCGCGGGGTCAAAAACGTATATACCCAAAAATTTCTATACGAAAACTACATACTCTCCACTAACGAGCGAAAAGCTACGCCCTTGGTTGAAACCGAACCGCTTTGGCCAGTTTGACTGATCCGGCCGACTGAGCCAACCAAATGGGTTTGTTGTACTTTTATCTAAAACCGTGTCTACCATTTCGTGAGACATCCTATCAGAATCGGCTGAACCGAACCGTAAACACCCTAATGGCCTTGTGTATGTGTTGTGCCATTAGGGCTGACTCAACCTTTTTGGGGCCTAAAGCGGTTTCTAAAGTGGTTTCTAAAGCAATTTTTTTTTGCTTACGATCCTAACAAATGAGAATATGATTCCACCCGTTTTTTGTATGTTGTTTCGAGAAGGCACACATCAGAGTGAGTTTAGTGAAAACAAAACCATTTTTGTGCATGTGTTATGGCATTAGGGCTGACTCAACCTTTTTGGGACCTTAAGCGGTTTCTAAATCTATTTTTTTTTTTTTTTTGCTTACGACCCTAACAAATGAGAATATGATTACACCCATTTTTTGTCTATTGTTTCGAATTATCCCTTTCTTTTAAATAATTTTGGAATGAGAGACAAATATGACCTACTATTAGTATTTGAGACAGTTTCCCTCACATATATTAGTCACAGATGGAACAAATGAGCTAACATGAAGATGTTTGCAGGGTAGTGGTGACTTGCATCTGCCCGTGCTGTATTTGTTGTGCTCTACTCCCAACTCTAGCGGTCAGCCTTTTGAAGCTGCCCGTAGATGTTGTCCTATGGTTTCTTGATTTCATACCTTGTTAATCATCATCTATCTCCAACAACATAGAGATTTTCATACATGTATCTTAATTAAAACGCTTGTTAATTATAGATAAACAAATAAATTTGGTTTGAAATATTATTAAAAAATGTATTATATATCGTCAATAGTTGAAGACTTGAAGGCATTGGTGGACCCAAGCCGGCTTGGGTGGCGGGCGCCCCCCTTGAAAAACAAAATTTAGTGTAGTTTCGAGTTAAAAATTCCGACTGCACCCCTTAAAAATTTGGTTAATCCATTCGTTCGCATCCTCAGAAAATAATTCCTGGGTCCGCCTCTACTTGAAGGTACGTGGTGAGTAAACCATAAATATTGGGCACTATTTGATTAAAGTATTCATCTTGAGATCATTTTTTTAGAAGGTACGTGGTGAGTAAACCATAAATATTGGGCACTATTTGATTAAAGTATTCATCTTGAGATCATTTTTTTAGATTAGATGCATGCACCAAAATTTGAGATGAGATAAGCGCGGGACCATGCACCCCTCCAAATTGACAACTTATTAATTCAACATGCACGACATTAAGTATGAATATTAGAGGTTAAATGGTGAGATAAATGGACCGGGTCCAATGAGTATCTAAGTTCTACTTCGATCAAGTTTCGATATGGTTGAAGATCATTTGTTATTGCAATCAAGTAGTTGGATTTATGTAATGAAATCGGGATGTTACACTTTGTAAGTCAAAAAAGAAGATCGAACATCTAACTTGACATCATGATCATCCGAGTCATTCGAGAATATTGTTTTGAAATGGTTGAAGACCATTTCTTTTATAAGTGGCGTCTTTTGTTTTGCTTAGGACTGGCAAACGGGTTGGGTCGGGTTAGAACGTGTCATAGGTCAGAACGGGTTAGGGTCGGAATAGGTTAGGGTCAAAATGGGTCAAACTAAAAAAGGGTTGTTTTGGGTCGGGTCAGAACGGTCCGGGTTGGAATGGATTCGGGTCCAAACGGGTTCGGGTCAGATCTAGTCTAGTTCGAAATGGGTTTCGGGTCAAAACGGGTTGGTTTTTTTTTTTGCCATTTCTCAAAACATGATTTCATCATGAATATACTTTTTGTTCGAGTCGGGATGGAGACCGAAAAAACCCAACCAAAACGAAACCAAAAAAACCAAAACCAAACAGAAACCGACCAAAACGATACAAAAAGAAAAAACAGAAAAAATCAAAACCGAACCAAAACGAAACTGAAAAAACCAACCTGAACAAAACAATACAACCGAAACCAGAACCGAAACGAAACGAAACCGACTAAAGTGAAACAAAACAATTGAAAAGATCGAAACCAATCAAAACGAAACAAAAAATCAAAATCGAATCGAAACCGACCAAACCGAAACAAAAAAAACGAAAACGAAACAAAAAAAACTGAAAGGATCGAAACCGATCCGAAACGAAAACGGAAAAACCAATCAAGACCAAAACGAAACAAAAAATCAAAACTGAAACAAACCGAAACAAAACAAGAAAGTTGAAAAGATCGAAGTCGTTCCGAAATGAAACCAAAAAACCAATCAAAACGAAACAACATATCAAATCGAACCGAAATGTAACAGAATATATAAACCGACCAAACAAAAACAAAAAAATAGAAACCGAACTGAACTGAACCGAAACAAAAACTGAAAAGATTGAAATCGATCCGAAACGAAACCGAAAAAACCGATCAATATGAAAAAAATAAAAACCGAACAGAACGAAATCGAAAAAACCGACTAAATTGAAACAGAAAAAACCGAATCAAAACCTGTCTCGCGCGGAAACTCGTGTCGGCCCAAAACCTGTTGCGCTCCGAAACCCATCCCATGCATAAACTCGTGTCGGCCAAAACCTTCCCCGTGCCGATCCAAAACCTTCCCCGTGCCGAAACCCGTCCAGGCCCGGAACTCAATTTGAACTGAACCTGTTCCGATCCAAAACTCGTTTCGTGCCGTAACCCGTCCTGTGCGAATACTTGTGCCGGCCCAAAATCCATTGCGATCCGAAACCTGTCTCGTTTCTTTTAGACACTAACCCACATCGACCAATTTCTTTAAAGTTGTCGACCCGCTTTGACCCGAAAATAGCAAGATGGAATTTCAACTGACCCATTGTGACCCATTTAGTTAAAATACTTTACCCAAACCAACCCATGTAATTTTAACAACAACCCAAACTAACCCACTTAAAAGGCTTTGAGTCAAGATTGCCCCTCTAGTTTTGCTCATTATCCTTCATTTTCTAACCCTTTTTCCTTGCTTCATTCCACATGCATGCATTTCTTCTTCCTCGATGTCCTTGCTATAACTATAACTTCCATTTTATAACTACGTTTTTAAGTTTGCTAATCTCACACTCTATGTGAAATGTTTTCCTTTATTAAAATTTCACATATTTATATTTTATCTTGAAAGATGCAATTCGAATTACCATATATCATTTTTACACCTAAATACCACTTAACCTTTCATTTACAAATATTTAAATCTACACGACTTTTGTGAGGGACACTAGCGCCCGCTATGTGTTAGGGGGGGGGGGGGGTGTATTACCATTGTTCATTTTCTTCTAACTGTGCCCCATGTTGTGGTTCCACACACCTAGCGCCTACTTCTTCCAATGGTGCCTCATCATTCCCTTTCCTTTTCCCCTTGCTCACGCCCGCGATTCCCTCAAGCCCCCGCCTCACGCCCCAACGACACCCCATCTGCAACAGTGTTCATGCCTCAATCGAAGGTGATGTGGCACTAACGACGCCCCAATAACACATAGCCTGGGAAAGATTGTGACCTTTTCATATAACTAAATAAATAATTGTTAATATTTCGCTTACGATATTAATAATTAGATATACCATGATCGCTTTGCTACAAATACAGATTCATGCATGCTTTAGATGAGTGTTGACGCTATCATATAATATATTAATTATGTATAAAGGTGGTTGAAGAATTGACATATTAGGTATACATGAAAAGGATATGAATACAAGTTTGTTGCTAAAGTGGTGATGGCGTTTCAAGCATGAAAAGGATACACTTTGGGTGAAGACTATCACATCTATCCATTCGCATATGCACTCATCCTCTTACCTACCGGTGAAGTAGGGTATTTCGGAGACGTGGAACAATATTGTTAGGATGGGAAACAAGCTCAAAAGTTACAATTTGATGGTGGATAAAATGATAAAAGGCGAAGTAGGGAATGGGAAAGATATAAGGTTTTGGTGTCACACCTCTTTCAAAGGCGAACGCATGAGGTGTGATCCTGAAAGGTTTTCATTGCTACGATAAGTAAACATACTACATGAATATAAAACAACTCCAAATTGCCATTCATAGTTTAAACATTCAAAACAAAAGTTAAGTTTAAAGTTTACATCATAACAAAAGATAATTGTTTGAAAAGTTTACAACTTCATTCCAAATCAAAGATCAATGTTTTGTTCGCTATATCTCCGCAAGAAGGCATGATATAACAAACAAATCCATCAAAAGTGGCAACGAAGCATAGACACATGATAACTTGAAACATAAACAACATTCTTGAGGAAAGAGACCGCGCGCGCATCCACTTAGTTTCCTGAAATACATGTAAGTTTTGAAAATCGCAACAAAAGTTGGTGTGAATTCATGCAGTTTTGTGTAAAACATATGAGCAATAGTTGTAAGAATCATGGTATGTAATTGTAAAATGTACTTGAAAATGTATTTTGTAAATGTAAGGAAATTGAGATCGTTAATGTTTCGCGAGGACATTACATTTGTTACGACATAGGAAGCATCCAAACCATAGGCATTTTTCCGTCGATTTACGACTCGAGATACAAAAGCACTCTAGGTAAAACGTGGCCAAGAGTGTGGCTGCCTGAAACCCATTAGATCTAACATTTTGTTCCGCGGTCTAGGTATATAGTTGATTAATGGTGCTTAAGTCTCACCCTATTCGTCACATGATCTATACGTCATTCCTTAGTTTTGTTTCTACATACAATAGTACATGTATATTCCACAAGTTTAGAAAACAAAGAAAATGTTTAAAACTGGGGACATAAACTCACCGATTTGCGTCTCCTACGTCAAAACTTCACCGGGGCTTGGCTCGTAGGCGTCTTAACCTATAAATGTTCTATGTACGTTAATCACTTAGACTTGTAACTTACTAAGTACAAGTTACCAGCTAAGTTCGTCATATGTGAGGGTCGTGCCCTTGATTGTCGGGTCTCGCCCGTTCATCGCATTATAGTAAATTGGATTCGTATTGTTCACTTGTAAATGTATATATTTTATTTCCAAAAATATATATTTGTATTTGTAGTTTTTGAAAACGATATATGTTAAAAATAATATATATTTTTAATTTATCCAAAATATGATACTTATATTATTTTTCAAAAATAAATATAAGCAATTTGTTACATAATATTTTCAATACTATTTTTGTATAAGTATACTTAGGGAAGTATACTTGTGTATGGGTGTAAATACTTGTGTATTTGACATTATTTGCCAAAAATCAATCCTTTGATTTTTAATATTTTCCGGAATTATATTTCTTAAAAATAATATATTTTTAAGGTTTGTTTATAATATATATATATATATATATATATATATATATATATAGGGTGGAGTTATTGTAAAAAAGACCAAAAGTGTGAGAAAGGTAAGAAAGAATCTCAACCATTAGATCTAAATTAATTGAAAATGGTAAGATTGTAAATTAATTAATAAATTCAAATATGGTAATCCTTGATTTAAGGATTTGGAGAGAGAAAATCCCTGATTTAAGGAAAATAACCGTCCATAAATATAACACCATTCAGAGCATGTTCATACATGGTGTTTTAAATATAACACAATTCAGCACAAATATAACACCATTCAGCACACAAAAACACCATTCAACAGTAAATAAAAAAAAAACACCATTCAGTACAAAGAATATAACACCATTCAGTACAAAAATAACACCATTCAGCAAACAAAAAAACACAATTCAGTAAACAAAATAACACCATTCAGAAAAAAATAACACCATTCAGAAAAATAAAATAAACACCATTACTGAAAAGAAAAAAATAACATCATTCAGTACAAAAATAACACCATTCATCAGTAAAAAAAAAAAACAATATTCAGTACAAAGAATGTAACACCATTCAGTACAAAAATAACACCATTCAGCAAACAAAATAACACCATTCAGTAAAACAAAAATAACACCATTCAGAAAAAAATAACACCATTCAGAAAATAAAATAAACACCTCTGTATCATCTTCTTCACTTCCGGCACCACCACCACTGCCACTTCCGGCACCACCACTGCCGATCCAGCACCACCACAACCGCCGCCGCTCGAACCACCACCACCGCCGCTGCCGCTCGCATCCGTCATCCGAATCAATAAACATGCAGCGGCTTCCGACACCGGCTTTGAGGTTGATGTTTTCAATAAACATGCAGCCGCTCGCATCCGTCATCCGAATCAACAACGATCGTCTTCAACAACCGCTTCCGACACCGGCTTCCGATTGATGTTTAATCTTCCGATTCGTGGTGGTCTTGGAGTTGATCTTGGAGAGAGAAATTCTGAACGTATGATAGAGAGAGATCTGGAGAGAGAGAGAGAAATTGTAGGGATTTTGATTTAGAAAATGGGGATAAAAAGACACAATTGCCCCTAGATATTTCAATTCAGTCCAAATTAATAAAAATATTTTACAATTTGGTCCCTATTATCTCAACCATTAGATCAAAGATCTAATGGCTGAGATTCTTTCTTACCTTTCTCACACTTTAGGCCTTTTTTACAGGATCCTCTACATATATATATATATATATATATATATATTTTTGTCAATTATCCGGTTTTGTATGATCTTCATTAAATGGTAGTAATTATATATATTTGTCCAAATATATATATAAGTCCAAAATGTCCAAATATTTGTCCAAGTCCATGTATTTTGAGGAATATATTTATGTTAATGTATATTTTGTATCTTGTCCAAATACCCCTTTTATGGATAATTTTTGTATATATATTTGTAAATATTTCCTTGTATATTTTTGTGTGTATTTTGGTATTTATACTCCTTTGGAGTATTTAGTGTATTTTCAAGTTCCTAATACATTAATACATATAATACACATAGTATACACTTAGCACATACTTTGGTGACCACTAAATATATATATTTTCCCTAAAAATATACATACTTAATATTGATTTTAACATTGAAGAAAACTTATTTCTTGACTTGTAATTTTGTATAAAAATTAGGAAACCTTAGTAAATATATTTTAGGTGAATTTTGGGGAATGAGTTTCACCAAAACTTATATTTTTTTATAAGTGTCAAAATTTTATAAAAATTTGGACATAGTTTCCCCTAAAAATGGAGGTTTTCTATGTTTTTAAAACATGTATTTATTTTCTTTTCATCATCAAAAATCAAGTTTCAACAATCTCACAAGTTACATACGCTAAAAATCATCATGTTAAACTCTAGGATGAACTTGAATATTTCTTAAAAACATGTAGTCTTTTAGATCTACACTTAACATATTTAAATCTTCTAAAACAAGCTTCCTATTAGACTTTTTGTAAACTTTTTATGAAACTTTATTTCACAACTTAACCATTCATAAGTTTAGTTACTTCAAGATCATGAAAACATTCTTTAAAAACCATTTTTCATGTTCACATAAACATCTTTCAAGTTCATCTTCAAGTTTTAACATGGATCTTTCAAAAAAACACAAGATTCAACATTCACAACTTCATAACATACATCAAACAAATTCAAAACAACTTGTTTTCACTTAGATTATGTTAGATCTTCATGTTACCATCTTTTAAAGTTTATGTTCCTTGATGGTGTAACTTGTACAACATAAACTTAACATGAAGTAAAAGATGGTTTATGGAGCTTACCACTAGCTCTTGTGGCTAGGGATATGGCAAGAACAAGAAGAAGATGAAAAATGAAGAAGATGGGTGGATAAAAGCTCATCAAGAAGGTCCTTCCATTTCCTTTGCTTCAGACCTTCTTAGATCACCTTCTAGCACCTTGGTATAACCTTAGAATAGCTTGAAAGTTGCAAGAAAATGGTAATGGTAGGAGAGGTGGGTGTGGCCGAGAGTAGAGAAGATGGAAGGATAAAAGAGTTGTGAAAATTTTGAATGGTGATAATGAGAAGTGATCTTATGGTCTAATATTATAAACTTCCAACATAACAATAACCAATGGTCTTCATGTCCCATATCTAGTGCACATTAGAAATATTTTAATAGGAAAGAGTGTGGGCCACTCTTGGGGCCGGTTGGAAGAAGGGGGGGGGGGGGTAAAGTGTCAAGCTTTGGAAGTTAAGGGTTAAAGATGTAAAGTAGAAGGTTTAATATGAAGTTAAGTGTATTTAAGTGTTTTGATGATTTTTAAGGTGTTCTATCACCATAACTAGCTTTAAAACATAAAAACTATGTTTGTAGTCTATTTTTTTGGGTAGTGTCCGGTTAATCGTTCGGTTGTCGGTCCATTAAAGTGCTAAATAGTGAATTTTACAAGGTATGAAGTACCTTTTGTGATAGTTTTCATTCCCAACACTTTACAAGTTATTCAGGACATTTAAACATTAATTCTTTATGTTGTTTTGGTGTTAAAATGCTGATTTTTGCTGAATTTCTGCAGAATTCTACATTTTAAGTGCGTTTCGGGTAGTTTTTAGGGCTTGTTTTAGCTTCCGGAAAGTGTTAATGTTGACCTTTGTTCCCACACTTGGGTTTTAATGTATTTTTGATGCTGGACCTACATCTAGGCCCTAATTCTATCGTTTAACTGCATGCTGAAGCTGTGCTGTCACAGCTTGTCTATCCATTGAGTTTACTAATTGTTTCGACGCAACGCTTAATGTATTGCACAATGCGATAAATGAAGTATGAAACATGCATGAATCATATGTAAAAACAAGTATGCATATAATATTGACGTTTAAACACATAATTGCAGGAAATAAATAATTATTAATATAGTACGAAAATTACTGGTTTTGTGCCAGTTGTCACATTTGGTTGGATTGGTGGGTTGGTGATGGCCCGTTGAATAAGTTGTTCCGGAGCCTTTTGTTATGGAAAGACATAAAAAGGGCGATTGTTGAAGACCGTATGGACGAATTATTATGGAGGAATAAACCAAGAGCAAGCGTTCAAAGTAACTAGATGCAGCACCTAATGAATATTATCCAACCTTTTAGGCTGGAAAATTGTCCAGAAAATGGATTTGGGTAGCATCCAATGCTGGTGTGTTCTCGGTTGCATCAACTCAGACGACTTTGAATAGATATGCAGTCCCTTTTTATCCTGTTGAGTGGGCTAAGTGGGAACCAAAAAAAGTTAATATTTTTGGGTGGCACGTTGTTCAAGATCAGTTACAAACTACAATCGAATTAAAAAAAAGGGCATGCTTTCAGGTACACCGAATTATAAACTATGTGACGAACAAGAAGAAGATGTCGATCACCCTTTTACGGGTTGGTATGTGGCTTTGATAATGTAGCAAAAGGTTAGTTTATGGTGTAAAATACAGCCAATTTATGTTTTCACCATGAAGGACATGTTGGAATTTTATAGAAACAAGATGTGAAGATGATTGATAAGCCGAAAAGAAAATTTATACAAACAATTATACTAGCAACTTGTTGGGGGTATAAGGAAAGCACAAAATGAAAGCATTTGGGGGGGGGGGGGGGACGAGTAAACATGGATGCAATCTTTGGGGGAAGTGCAATCAGTTTCCTTCATGTGGATAAAGTATAGGGCGAAACAGACTAATATGGACCGGTGAAAATGGGTGTGATTTGAAGTGTCGAGTTAAATTTTTTGCCCAGTTATTGTTTTTTGTTTTCTGTTTTTTTGGGTGATTATGTATCAGGTGGTTGGCTTAGTAGCTTGCTAACCATTTTTATTGTACGAACAATTTGGTGTGGAATAAGATTGTTGTTTGTCGTTAAAAAAAAGAACTAAAACATATATTTTCCAAATCTTTTTGTGTTATAAACAAAAGCTAATGATTAGAAATACATAGGACTGTTCTTCATTAAACAACACTGCCAACAGATAATTATCTTCGAACCCATATTTTATAAATATGGTTAGCGAAGCATGATGAATAGTGCTTCCTGCCACATCTTTTGCTTTTGCTTCAGTCCATGTGTTTTCTTCCACACGTGTCACACATCTTGAAACGTGGTGTGATTTGCGCACTGGAATTTCACTACCTCTTTCCCCACACATCACTTCCTGCTTCTTCCGATCCACCTCCACTGCTTCATCCTTCCTGATTTATGAAACTCCTAAGAAGATCCACCCGGTAACCACCAACTTCAGGCCACGCGAACCACCAACATTTCCTTCTAACACGATGAAACCCTTGAGTAGATACAATAGTCGCCACCTGCTTTCGGGCCATGATGGTGATGTTTGTTCACCTGATTTTCTCTCGGTCACTCTTTGATTTTGTTTTCAAATTTGAGGATGTGAAAACGGCCTATGAGTTCTTATTGATGAAAGCTTATGACATTTTCTTTGGTTTTCGTCTCTATTTCGAGAACAATGTTTGGGAACATTAAATATGAGGGTCTGGGTTGTTCGTTTTAACCCTCATTCGAGTTTGAGGATGTGATGCTCAGCTGAGCTTTAGAGGCTATGATGGCTGCCTGATCCTCCATTGTGAACACCTGCTAGCTTAGAAATTGCGCACATGAAGTGTTTGATAAAATGCTTTTATGAGTTGATTGTTGAAATATGGGTTGTTCATACCTGTTACCTTAGAAAGTCTCTATTGTGAACACATGTTGGCTTAAATTTTGTGCACATGAGGTGTTCGATGAAATGCTTCAATGGGTTCATTGTTAAAAATAAAGTTTGTTCATTTTAACCCTCAATCCCGTTTGAAGCTCTGATTCCTACCAGAACTTTGATGAAATGCTTTCATGAGTTCAATGGCGTGTCTGATAATGTTGTTTTACTTCACTGCATGCCTCATAGAGTCAACTAACAAAGAACATCATAGATGCATTTCATCTTCTTGATTGTTGGTTGAATCTATGATGTTCTTTATTACTTGACTCTATGAGGCAATGGCGTGTTTGATAATGTTGCTTTACTTTACTGCATGAGGTATAGCTGAGGTTCGGTGATGATGAATCTGTAACACTATGTCTTGGCATGGCAACTAAGACGGTTAGAAGCAAGCAACCAGATACACTATAGCCATGATTCTGAGCCTGATCTCACACTAAATCTGTGTGGAAATGGATAACCGTGAGTTGTCATGGTAGAGCAATCTTGCCGGTAAATTTTTAAATGCACAATCCAGATTTCCAATGTTATTGTTGCCTTACATCTTTAAATAGATAGATAATAATATAACACAATATATAAAATGTGGTTATATGACTTATGGTTGTTCGGGAAATGTATAGAAATTAATTACTTTGAGGGTTGTGATGAAAGATTTTGTTGTCCAGGCGAACTATGTAGATTTTACTTTATTAATTTTGAGGGTTGTGATAAAGGATTTGGTTGCTTAAATCTGAATAGAAAATTTGAGCTCTGGCGTGGTGTATTTTCTGGCTGTTTATTGGTTGCTTTTGTTGGGTGTTGTCCGGTTTACTCCTTTTTAGCTGCTTCATTCTTATAGGCTTTTGGTTGATTATTGGCAGACATCTAACCAGGTATGCATCAACACTTCAATTGTATTTTGTATCCAACTTTGTTTATGTTTTTTCACGTAGTTGGGGTGTGATGGGGTGAAATTTTTAATTCTTCATATCCTTACAAACATGTTCGAGCAGTTCTACAAGTTGTTAGGAACTGTAATGATGTTCATATGTTGACATGCCTCAATTTTAGAGACACACAAGGTAGCTACTCAATTTAAAAATTAAAACTTTATATTACCATTCTTTCAATGATTCTGTCTTTCTTGAATTTTTCACATGACCGTAACTTTGGATTGCATCTTCACTTTAGCAGCTAGATTGAACTACTTCCAATCACCATTAAATAAGTATCTGTTTGAAGGATATAATCATATCACCATTGTTGTTGAAAAACACCCATGATGACGTTTCATATGCAGTGAAATTAGCTCCATTAAGCACAAAAGCTCTACAAGCCGAGGTTCCTAATCCTCTAAACATCACACCATATACATCATTTGTGACACTTTTCTTGAAACACTCTATAATCCCATTATACTTTACAGTAGAATTAGTACGAATTTTGTAAGTTCTTAAAGTTGGGTTTTAAGTTTTGCAGATGGAAAAAGATCAAGGAACCAAATCAGTTGCACTTGCGTTTTGTAATAGATAGTACGGGTTATATCGCATGTTAGTTGAATTTGTGTTTATGCTATCTTCAATTCCATGTGGAGGTGGGTATCAAGGAGGACATCGTTGGTGCAACGCTGGTGATATAGGTGACAAAGAAAGAGATTGGCCTTGCTCCAATTCGCGTATTTTGTTTATTTTTTTGGATCTGCTGATGTGTACATTATGCACATATGAATTTGTTAAAACCTCGCTATGCATATAATGAAAATATTAAGATTACATGGTTGTATTTATATTTTTGTTTATAATTGAGAATTGACTTACCAGGTTATGTTCTTCATCAACCCATTGATATTCTTTTTATTCTTAAAATTAGGTTTTAAGCTTTGCAGATGAAAGACGAATGTGAAATTGAATTGATTACACTTGCATTTTGTTGGCCACGGGTTAGATCGCGGGCCCGCTTTTCTTGGCCACAGTTGACACCGCATTTTGTTTGTAAGAAGTAGCAACTCAGACTGTAGATTATGTGGACTGTTAGAAAATTTTTAAGGGCAAGACAAGTAAAACTATTATTTTTTTGTGTATATATGTTATACTAATGCTAATGATGTCATGGTCTCAGTATACAATATATATATATATATATATATATATATATATATTATATCTACAAGGCTCTTACCTACATTACACTTTTCTCTTCGAAAACAGGTCAGTTCCCGCCGTAAAGCGCGGATCGGAATAACCTAGTTGATAATGAAAAAAAATTGTACTTTCCCAAAATCCAAACTTAGATTAAAAATAATCAAAACACGTGCTCGGTTAATGAAATTTAAGAACAATTAATAATAATGAACAACCCTAATTAATTAGGGACAAATCTATTAAGGCTTGGGGGGGAGCCCATAAAACCTCTCAACTTTCTTAACGAAGTGTATAATACCCCTGAGTCATATATGTAAGGTAAGAAAAAATCTCCGTTTTATGAATGTAGGATAATTAGGATATCCTTGAATTTTTTTTTTTTGGATCTGTCGCCAGTGATTAACGTGTAAGAATTTAAGCAACTAGAAAAGTATAAATCATTTTAAGACCAAATGTAGTGGGTGTTGTTTATTTTCTTTTGGATTAGTAATTAATGTATAATAATCTCTATTCTTATAATGCCAAACACTCCTAATTCTTTTATGTTACAACTAGGTTATAACCCGTATATTACACGAGTTGAACTGTCACACCCCAACCGATGGCGGAATCATCGGGGCGCGACACTAGGCGAATCAGATTGCTCAAGAGAATCCATAACAACTATAAAGCGACAGTATTTATTACATTTGTTATCCCATACTAACAATCAATACAATCACATAAGTTATCACAGATTTCTTGTCCTCTCGAACAATACAAATCTGACAACCTAGATTTTAGGTGAGTTTCTAGACTTCCTAGCTTGATTTGATGTAGACTGCGACTAAACCTGCAACATACGTTAAAACGATGTCAATACAAAAGTATTGGCGAGTATACAAGTTTTGATATAGTAGCGTAAATAGTTAAAAGGTGCTGCGAATTACCAAATACACAAACGAGATACCTCAACATACATGCATACAAGACTGATACTACCAGCTAAGTCACTCGAGCTGCGATTGCGATTGCTATTCATCCTAATTAGACCCCGTCGGGTGCTAGAGTACTATACTAGTTAAGGCGGGACCTCGCGAGTATAAGTCCTAACACATATGTAACTAGCATCATGTGTAAATATGCATATCAGTTATTCACAAGTGATAAACAGTTTGATTGAATAATTCGTTTATTAAATTTGATTTGATAGGAACGTATGTTACACCCAAAATGCGATAAAAAGGGGTTCGAGTATACTCACAGTCGGTGTTCAGCAAGTAAACACAACTTGGTTGGATTGAAGGGAGCGCGTCTGAGATTAGCTTGATTACAGATTGACAATGTAAGCGTTAAATAGTGCGTCAAATGATGGCGGTGAACCAAGTGTCGGATGGCAATCCGATCGGATGGCAATCCGATCGGATGGCCAGTCTACCGGGTGGCAATTCGTTCGGATGGTCATCCAATCGGATGGCCATTCGATTAGTTTGTCACCTCGTTTGGCAAGATGTGTTTGTGTATGATGTCCTTAAAGTTTTCGTTGTAGCATTTTGAAAACAGAGAAGTATCTCTACCTTTCAGGTCGTTCGATCGAGCGGCAGATCGATCGGGTGATGATCCGATTGGTGGAAAACTTAGTGAGAACAAGTTGATAGCAGTTTGTCACTCGATCGGACAGCAATCCGATCGGGTGGCAATCCGTTTGGAACTGACTATGTATTGAACACGTTGAAAAAATTGTTTAAGTGCTTGAAGTTCAAAACATCACATGGTCGGATGGTCGATCGGTCGGGTGGCAATCCGATCGGACGGCAATCCGTTCGACGTTCAAAACTTGAAAAGTTGGAATAATAATTTAAGTGAGTAACCAAGTGCAAGCCGATAGGACGGTTATTCGATCGGGTGGCATTCCGATTGGACGACAATCCGTTCCAACTGCTTTGATCGTCTTGACACTAGTAACCAAGTACAAGCCGATTGGACGGCTGTTCGATCGGGTGGCAATCCGATCGGATGTCAATCCGATCGGACGGCAATCCGTTCCAACTGCTCTGATCGTCTTGACACCTGATTGTTTTGAAAGTTTGCGGTTTTCATCGAGATAACGTGATAACGTGCTAAACAACAGAAACTCGTCAAGACTCAAGTGGCCCGTTCGGACAGGAACCACCCTAGTCCGATTAGTCAGCTGCTCGAGACGGTGTTTCATGTTTAACCCGAAATCAGTAATCTCTTGGATAGATTCCAGATCTTGAACCAACATATCACTAAGAATGAGTAGAAGATCAGAACAAGCTCTGATTCTATCGGTTTTGAGTGCATTGAGTGTAAAAGAGTTGAAAGAAAGTTGAAAAAGTTTCTTTCAATCCTTTTATCCTTGAAGGTGTTTAGATCTATGCGAAATCGTTGTGAAATCATGTGGAAATCCCTTAGATCCGAGTTATTCTTGGTGGAATGAGGCCAATACTTGAAGTTCATAAGAACTCCATGATGACATCACCCTAGAACACCTCAAATCTGTTGATTTCACGGTTGAAAGTTGAGATTTAAAGGTGAAAAAGATGAAGAAGTGTGTGTAGATCAAGGAAGTACAAGATTTGAGTTGAAAACTTACAAGAATCGCGAGAAATCGAGGGGAAATAGCCAAAAGTGCGCTGGTCGAACGAGAGCTATCACATCACTGTTCAAGTGATGTGACAGGTGCTATTTATAGGTGAAGTGGTGTGAAGGAGATGAAGTGCAACGGATCGGAGGGCAATCCGATCGGGTGGCCACTCGATCGATCAGTCACTCGATCGGTGGTCTCTGGCGTGTTGCGTTTCGATGTTTCGTTTTGTTCTTTAAACTTTGCGATAGTTTGGTTAGACATTTTAATACCGACGTTCATATATCTATTATAATTAGTCACAAAGGGTCGTATAAATATCCACATTTCAAACTCTGCGTTGCGATAATCAAGTTGCGCGTTTCGAATATGCGTTGCGTTGCGACTCATCACGGCTATCGAGGAGGGTAGAATAGGTCCTCACTCAACGTCATCGTGAGCGTTAGTACGTGCGATGTGATGTGTTATAGCGATAAAGTATGCGTAATATGCGAAAATACTGCGAAATAGCGATGTATGCGACATAGCTACATTATGATCCGAATCTCTGGTGCTAGGCGTAACGAGTATAACGAGTAGTAACAACGCACGAACGTGCGGGTTGTTACATGAACAATTTAATTTACATTAGTCATAAGTATATATAATATAATATAATATAATATAATATAATATAATATAATATAATATAATATAATATAATATAATATAAGAAACGCTCACAAGTTTTGATCTAAAATATAATATAATATATTACATAATCTGGTGACAAAGTGAATGTATTAAAAATACAATTGGGCTAGAGTTTGGCCCGTTCAACCGGTTTCTATTACATCTGAAAGTGCTTTCACTTTTTTTTATTACGTTTTAGCTCCATTCCAAGTTTTATACCAAGTACAATTCGAAAAGTATCCTGAAAAACAATGATTACTATAAAAAATAACGATAAAAATAAAATTTCAACATGTTACATTATATATATATATATATATATATATATATATATATATAGGGTCAGGATTTAGAGAAAATGGTGAAAAGTGTGAG